>CM021110.1:139981541-139999012 GCA_007115665.2 Sequoiadendron giganteum | reverse complement strand
TATTGGAACTGAAATGAACAAACATTCATAATTGAACTAAGCACAATTTTAAGTCCAGGCTAACTTTGCAAAGCAGCTAACAATTAGCTAACTACAAAAAGTATGGACTAGAGATCACTGCAAACATTCCAAACATGAAACCCTAAGCACCACCAAACTATCTAACAATGAACTTAAGCAATTTTAAAGATAGAACAAAAAGAACCATGCCAGATGAAACTCAAAACAAGAGAAATACCAAACTGCAATATCCTTTCTTATATTAGGTCATCTAAAAATGGCAACAATTCCAGTCTTTTGTTACAATACTTGCTTGAAGATAAACCCTAATTCGCTCAAATCTATATTCTATGTGTCTATTATGTATCACTTATTTCTCTAACTACTCCTATATATGTATATCCTTACAAATGAGGAAACATGCCCAATTTATAGAGAATTCCCCAAGATAGGTCAAACCAAATAAGAGTTTTACAATAAAAATGCCACACAAGAGGTCGACCTCAAAAGATATTCGAACATAACATGAAATGTACAATTTGTACTGATTTCATCCAAGTCGGCCTGGGGTCCCAAAAAGTCGGCCCAATGCATGTAGAAAATGGAAAGAAAAAAATTTGATGTAGCCCTATATAACTACTTCCCATCCTTGTCCTTAGCTCGATTCAATTCACCATGCATTACCAACAACACTCTGTCCTGCTCAACAATAGGTGGCACAAGAAAAACCCTAACTCTTCTTTCAAGAGACTTGATGTCATCTCTTTCCTGCCTCAGTGTGCCATCCCAATCAGCCCTATTTGTTAAATACCCATCAATAACTACAATGTAGGTTGCAACATCATCTAGCTAATGTTCAATGACTGGACCATCACTGACTGGAGAATAGACATCTCTCCACCATTTCCTAAGTTGTTCCAAATTAAATTTCTTTGGAGCAAACTTCTTCCTTCCTGTCATAATTTCAAAGAATGAGATGCACTTATCATGGATGCCAGTCAAAGTTTCCTCAATCTATCTCCCTTGTTTTTGAATTTTATTTAAGGCCCTTTGCCTCATCTTCAAGATCTCGAACCATTCCCAAGACTAAGAAACCCTTGGAAAAGGAAGAATCCCACTCTTCACTAATTTATCCAAAGTAAACTCCATGATTGTTCTTATTTTATACAATAGGAGATCAATATCCTCTTTGTCTTGGGCCAGCACAGTCTTCAGCCAATCCACTAACCTTAGGGCATCCCCTGCAGTTGATAATATATACTTGATGGCACCATCTCCTTTGGTTTGGACTCCCTGCAACCAACCAATTGTCACATGTGTAGTGCCCTTCATCCTTTCAAGTTCGAAGATTGTTTCATGAGGAAAGAAACCTACAGTACAAGAGGAAGAGCTAATAGAATGCAAGGGTTTCATCAACTCCTGCAAATACTTCTTTAATTTCTCATTCTCCCTCTCCAACTCATGTCGGGTTTGTACCTCTCTCTTCAATCTTCCCATGATTACAACACTAGAGCCTTCATAATCCTCAATGTCTTGCCCCATGGAAGCATGCCCTAAGTCAATAGTCTACACATGATAATCCTTTGCAGTCACATTATCTCTATCTTTGTCTAGAGCAGAGGTAGCAATATGAGCCACCCTATTACCCGATCCATCTCTCTCAATCCTAGATACAACCCTAGCCTTCTTCTTGGTTTTTCTTTTTCCAATGTTGGCCATTAGGTCATCCCAATTGGGAGGAGTGTCTTCCATTATTACCAATTTATTCTTTAAATCTCTATCCAGCCAACCTGGAATATCAAATTCGATTGGCACTTTATCTTGCTTATCCTGCTCCTGCTGGACACTAGGTGCATCCTTCTCAATACTAGGCACATTAGGGATCTTTTTAGTTGGATCCTCCTTGTTTAAAGACTATTCCACCACAATAACCTATGCTGGTGAAGGGACCTTAGCTGGTATCTCCTCCTGTTGAAGGGATTTACTCAATTTCTCTTCTATAGGTGAATCTGCATAGGCTACCAAGGGAGATTGGATTACCTTATCAATTTCTGCCTCTGCATTGTAGAAGTCTCCTTCCTAGAATTCTTCTTCATCCTTCCTTGGCTCTTCTTCCACATTGCTAGTATCTTGAGGAGGAGGAATGTTCTCCTGTTCAATAATAGGAGCAATCACAAGAACATCCTCCTTTTCTATAGCATCATTTGGGGAAGGAGTCCTTGACCTCCTCATATATACCTATGTTCTTTCCCCTAAACTTTCTATTTCCACCACAGGTGTCTCAACCTCCTTTTTCGATTTGGAAGTTTCCTTCTCTTTTTGTGGCATTCTCACAAGTCTTCTTATTTTTAGAAAAAGAGCAGTAGTATCTTCCTTCTCCTCCTGATCTTTCTCAACCTCTTTTCTTGAAGCATGCCTTCTCTTTTTGGCAATAGGCTTTCTTTGCTTACCCACATTTTCTACTTCTTTAGTTTGAACATCCCTAACTTTAATCTTGAAGGGAGAGTCCACCTTGGCCTTACCCTTATGATCTTGTTCATGTGATTCCTCGAAAGCAGAATGAGACTCCAAGTCTACCATCAAATCATAGGTGCATTGGACACCTTCAGTTTCTAGCTCTACTATCTTGTGTTTCAACCACATTTTAGTATACTTTATCACTGGAGTACTAATTTTCTCCAACTCTATCTTCTCTTCTTCCAACCAATCAATTTCTCCAACTGGTTTGTCTTTCACAGCTTCAAAGATATGGCCCTAAATCAGATTTACATCCTCTTCCACTTGGTCAGGAATGGCCTTTATGTTGTACAATCTTACCAAGTCCATAGATAGCTCAGAGAATTTCTTCTTCCTTACATCAAATTCATCACCAATGTTATCCCAATAATCTTCAATGTTGTCCTTGTGGCCGTATTCCCTGCTGGCCTTCCTTTGTGCCTTACTAGTAATATCAAACCTTTCCCTCTTAGAATGGAAAGAGAGACTAAAAGTACTCATCTCCTCCTGAGAAGCATGAGCAAACTGGATGGAAGGGAAAACCTCATTTGTTCCTATCTTCAAAGGAAAATCATTCCCAAACCTTTTCTTTATGCTTATCTCCCTTCATAATTACATCAAAGTCACAAATCTGCCTAGTGACCTTCCAATAGTATAAGGTGATTAGTTAGGTACCTTGGGAGTTTGTAGGGAGCCCTTTGACAGCCATCAATCCTAATTTAGGAGAAAGTGGGGAACTAGATGAACCATGCCCCATACCTCCTTATCCTTGGATTTGTCTGAAATTCTCACATGCTTTGCACCCTGTAGCAACCTAGTAATGCACATTGTAAAAGTATCATTTTCTCTTCTATAGCTACCTCTTGCCAGGTGCAATTGTGGATACACCTCTAGTGCTCAACCCCTTGTATGGGTGAAATATTGCCAATGCATACACCAGGTAGGAATTCATGGTGAATGTCTTGGTTTGCAAGATATTACACATCTGCTCATGGATTACTACACTTATGGCACTTGCCCAATGGTAATCTATACCCTGTTCCATCCGAGCAATGAAATTAAACATCCAGCTTTCAAGAACTCTTGCACTCTTCAACCCTACTAACTTGTTGAGGAGAGTGATGACATTATAGTATTCCCTCTTGAACTTTAGCCTAAATAGCTATTTTGGAAACTTAGAGAAACGAGACTTGGGCTTCTCCAACCAAGAATTGATCACCTATTGGTACTTAACCACATTCTCCTGATAATATTTCTTTGTTGTATCCATATCAAAGGCCACCACATGTGACCAATTAGGTATATCAAAAGACCTAACAATGGACATAGGATCAAAGTTGGCCACAATTCTTCCCTAAGGGCCAAATATCCTTTGTGTTCCCCTATCATAGTTCCTGGCACATTCAAGTACCAACTCATAGCATTGTACTATGGAGGGGAAACCAACTACATGGGCCAACCCGAATCCTAGAGTTCTTCTGGCTAGCAAAGGGAGGTTTGGTGCTACCATCTCAGCCTTGAACTCTTCATAGTCCCACATACCCACATTGGTATCAATGATCCCTGACTAGACGAAAGTCAATCTACTCTCAGGAATCCTACTATTTATGTTCATTTTCACCTTTTCTTCATCGGAGATAGTAGAACTTTCAGCACCTAGATCTGTTGCCTTTCCCTAGCCATGCCCAACAACATTTTATCCTGATCCGGCCTGCAAACAAGTAAATTAACCATAATAATATCTGTTGATGGTTAAAATGACACAAACAACATTAAAATAGAATATTTCTACTCTATTTCTCCTGAAAGAGAAAGACTACATGTAGTGGCCTAACTCCCAAGGTCCTGGTAGTTGGTTCTCAACTGTTTGATGTCACTCAATTGGTTCATGCAACTCTAATATTCAAGGGGCTTGTGCTGGTAACAAAGGATTCAAGCTATGACTCTCTTTATCAAAATAGTTCCTGTAAATCAATGGGTTTTAAATAAAAGAAAAAGATAGATCCAAGGGGTAAATCAGTAAGTATGAATTAAATTTATCTAATATCTAGACATACATTTTTAACAATGAATGTTTTCTTAACCGATCACAAAAACCATAGCATGACACAACCCACAGTATGATTGTACCATCGTATACATCTTAGGTACTTAATTCAATTCCTCTATTCGCATATCACAAGTATTTCCAATATTTCAAAACAACACACATTCATTCATCATCAAAACTATAGATCAACAGACTTCAATAACTTTAATTCAATGACAATTTAACAAGATAATCTTTAAACCTAGTTTCTTCTAATGAATTTCATCACATAAGAAACTATCATGCTTTAGCACAATCACTGGTATTCAGGTGGATTATAACTCATTAACCTTATCAAACAACACAATTCAATGCAAACTCCATATTTTGTAAACCTACAGTTCTATTAACTGTAAAAAGATCTGGTACAATGTATCTCTACAAAACTCTATAAAATTCTATCTCCTAGCACTAGGTAAGCCAATCCAATTCTCAATTAGCCGACCCTTACAATGTGATACCCATCTGGTATTTATAGATATACAAAAGAAGTTCGAACTTCACTTCTATCTTAGGCTTTCCACCTTTTTAGGAGCAATCAACTTTCTTGGAAACTCAGATCAACTTTGATCTTGAGTTCTTACATTATGCATTTAGTTTGATCTAACAATAGAAGATAGAAAATAGAAGAAAAGACGTCATGCACCCTCAAGATTGTCAGTGCTGCATGCATGCAACATGCAAAGAAGAAGATCATCATTCATGTGACATGCAAGGAAGAGGAACATCATGCATACAATATTTTATGCATGTGATGTTGGATCCGCTATGAACTCATCATAACTCATGAAGACTTGTTGTAGCATATCCATATATGGCCCATCAATCCAGTCATCTTCAAATTTGATGCGATCCAACTCAACTACAACAAACTCTTTCATAATTTTTACCTTGATCAATTCTTTCCCTGCAACTTTTATTTCTTCTTTGACTTCTACAAGTTGATCTATCACCAAGTCTCCTCCATCATCTTTCTCCTACAAGCAAACCTCTAATTAGACCTTTAGATAAATCATCATAAAACATGCTTTTAAAACCTACCTGTTACACATACATCGGAGTCGGAACTAGATAGAAGCTCAAAACAATCTCTTTTACAAAACTGGCGGACTCAGAGTAAAAAATGATATAGGAACTTCACCTAATAACAAACGGGCTCAGAGTCAGAGACTGGAAGGTTATCGAAACTGGGATCAGAACAAAATTTGGATTTGGTTTTCTTCGAATTTTACTTTTTCTCATATTCTATTTCCATTCTGCCTCTGCCTCCGATTTGGTCATCATTACTTTGAAGAAAGACTTTCCATTATATGCAGATCCAGACACAGGATGAAAATGGAACTGATAACCTTCGCAAACAAAATTCCTAAATTCAAGATTAGTTCTGATCCCACCTCCACCAGTTATCATATATTTCAAGGAAACCTTTTAAAACTCAAAATCAAAAACAAGATAGAAATGGAATTGATAACTTTTGTAAAACAAAACTCTTATGTCCATAATCCATTCCAATCCTGCCTCCGCCTATGCTAATGATGACATCATCAAATTTATTCATTTTCAACATAACTGTATGATTTAGACCTAGGTCGCTATACAAGGATCTTTAAAAATACCATACTCATATGACCGTGGGGAATAAATGACACTTTAGGGTATCATTTTTTTAATCATTTAAAGTAATTGCAGAGACCAACGAAACCCTAATCTAACAAACCAAATAAAACTAGGGCACGGGTTTAAACCCTGCCATTCTACCAAATGATGAAACCCTAATTTAAACAATAAATCTAATCTACCCTAACTCACTATAAAATCTCTAATCTACCTCACTGTAAATTCTTAATCTAACTCACGCCCTCAAAAACCTTTAATCTAATCTAATCTACTGCAAATCAAAAATGACATGACGTAATCACAATTAAGACGTGAAAGCAACAATGCCCAAAAATAGAAAGAAACGACACAATAAAACAAGACAACAAAGATTAAAGTAAAACAAACAAGATAAAACAAGAACCTACTCATTCCATCACATCGATGATCACAAAATTGCTTTAGAACACAATGATTGAACACATGAGCAGATATAAAGCAAAAACACAATGAACACAACTGCAAATAAACAATGAACAACAAAGATAAAAGACCCACCTCAAATGCAAACAAAGCCATGCTAACTTTTTGAATTGATTTGCACACAATATCCCTTCTCTATCTCGATCAATTTGCTTAAACGAACTCTGCTATTGCTCTTTGTGCTCTCAGACTTGTAATAATAACAATAATGATCGGCTTTAACCCTTTATAAAGGAAAATATGTGAATGTCTACCTACACCGGCAACCACCATTAATGCATTAAAACGTAGTAAAGGTGGAGTTGGACTGTAAGAGAACGAACACTGGTCTTTAGTGTGCTTCAGTTAAAAAGTCAACGACCAAAAATTGGCACGGGCAGAACTAAAATGGAAACAGGATCTTAAACTTATAAAATTTCCAAAGCTTATTCCCATTCTGACTCCACATCCAACAACTAAAAACAAAACAAAAACAAATACAAAAATTCAAGTAAAAGACCAACCTAATAAAACAAAACAGAAAAACCAAGACAAAACAAACATTAAAAGTAGTGGAGGCGGGATCGGAATAGAATTTGATTTTGCAAATTTTGATAACAACCATCCCAATTCCCACTCCGGCTCCGCTTCTGCCAAAAACCAAAAACAAAGGCAAAGAAAAGACTGTCGGGATAGAACCAAAAATAAGCCTCAAAAGAACCTTCAGAACCCGATTCAACTCCGGTTCCAATTCCGACAGAGAAACGAAAGAAAATCAAAGTATTGGAAAAACTAGACTCCAAAATTTGTTTCAAAAACAACTAAGTACAAAAAACACAAAGGGGGACCCATTTTGACCAAGGCAAAAGATGGGGTGGTTATGCAAGGCATAACAAATGGCGACTCGACTGGGAAAATAGTTTACCTATTTTCAAAATACCCAAAGAAAATTTTAGTCACCCAAAAACTACTTGGCTTATAAACACCTTACCTTGAATGAGATCAGATATTTGTACGATAATCTTGAGTTTGAATCTTAGATGTTATGTGCTCATGAGTTATTTCTGAATCTAAGTGTGTGCTTATATTGTGCATCATTCTTTGTAGATACTTTCTCTGCTTGTAAACAAATATACCTAAGTTTCAAGCTACATAAGTTGAGTCCTTTAACTATCGTGCAGTAAAATCTTGGGTATTGCTCCACTGCCAAATAGGCATCCATAGCCTCGATGGAGATACCTCTAGTCCTCTCAAAGCATTGCTCTACTACCAGATAGGCGTCCATAGCCCCAATAGAGATACTTGGTTACCCACTTGATATTGAGCTTGCTTTTCTTTCTTTCTTTCTCTTTTTTTTTTTTTTTGATGGATGGAAATTCTTTTATGCATCTCTCAATACTCAGATTCAATGAATCTAAAATGTGGGTTGAGTACTACAATGGATTTCATGATAGTTTTGGAATCTGATTTTTCACTTGAAACATAGATAGAGTCATTCTAAAACAAATAGGTAATTACTCATGCAGATGTTTTTCTAATTTGGTGACAAATCTTTGATCACAATTCATGAGATATTCACATTTACATCTTCTATCCTTAATAACTTTTCCAACCCAAACTAGAATGATCATAAAACATAAGTTTTAGAATGAAATCCTTTTCAATGATTATAATGAGAATACCTAAACCAATTTCTCTCCTAGTACCAATAGTATACTTTGAATAACAACCCCCTAACTTGAGATGAGCAAAATAAGAATCCCCAACGAAACAAGACAAAACAAAACAAAGAAAGAAAACAAAACAAGCAAAATAAAAACTAAAACCTAAAAACTAAAAACTAAACTTAATTACATATGATACAATATGGTAAACTTCCTTTTCAAAACACCAGACTTTCTATGCACCAAAATAGTGCTTGAGAAACTGACCATTAACTGGTAATGGAACAGGCTCTCCTGTTAGGGTACTCAAACGAAAGGCATTCTCCCCTAAGATTTCAGCTATTTGGTAGGGACCTAACCAAAGTCTATCGAATTTCTGATGGTCTCCCTTCCTTTCTCTAGCCTTATCCCATAATAGCACAAGGTCTGATATTCTAAAAGCTTTCACTTTGGCTCTTTTGTCAAACCAGCGCTTGACAACAGCCTAATGTTTAGAGAATTGCTACAAAGCAACATCTCTTTGTTCTTCCATGTTCAATAAGTTAAGCAGTCTAACCTCAATCCTATCATCCCTATTATAAAACTTCTGCATAAATTTCAGAATAGGTATTTTTTAAGTGTATGGGGAAGATTGGATCTTGGCCATAAACTAACTTAAAGGGTGAATTCCCTAGGGCTGCTTTAATTCTGGTTCGATCTGCCCATAAAGAAAATCTCAGCTGGGTATGCCAGTCCCTAGGGTTACTTTCTAACAACCTTTTTATTACTTCCAATAAATTCTTATTTGTGGACTCAGCCACTCCATTCCCCTGAGGGAAATAATTGGAAGAATATTTTAACACAATCTTATACTCATAATCCCATGAAATAAATTTAGTGGAAGAAAAAGCAGGGCTGTTATCACATACCAGAGCAAATGGAACTCCAACCCTGGTTGTGATGTTCTCTGTCAAAAATTTAATGACCACCTCTGTGGTGCTATTCTTGCAAGGCAAAGTCTCCATCCAATGTGTGCAATAATCCATCATAGTCAAGATGAATTTGTGACCTACAGAAAAATTTGGATTAATCACTCCTACAAAATCAAGTGCCCATTGGGCAAATGACCTTACCTCATAAACCGGTTGTAGGGGCATCGCAAGATTTCTTTCTCTTGATGCAGAAGTTTGACATACATGACAAGTCCTGCAATGTTGATGCACATCCCTAAACACATAAGGTCAATACTAACCTGACCTTAAAATCTGATGAGCCAATGTATCGGCAGATCCATGTCCTGTCCCATGCCTACCATGAAATTCACTTATAACATGTTTAGCTTCTTGCTGATCTAGACAACGCAAGTAGATCCCTTGGAAATTCTTCTTGTAGATTGATCCTCCTTTAAGCATATAATGGGTTCTTTTCATCTTTAGTGCTCTTCTTTGAGTTGCATTCATCCCTTTTGGATTGTCACTTCCTGGATTCCAGTCTCCTTGATCCCTATCACCATCATCAATTATCTATCCTTGAAATACATCAGAACTCTCCAAAAAGGCTAAAATATGTTGATCGTCCTTAAACACCTGAAAGTGTCTAACATTGTCAGGAATTGCAGGGACTGAAATCAACTCTACAGAAAACCTCTTTAGATTTGAATCCTGCATCGGCTCTAATGTACTTGCTGCAACGAGAAGAGCATCTTCTATTTGATTTGCTTCCCTTGAGATAAGAGTAATCCTGAAAGCATCAAAATCTTCTATTAAATTCCAGACCCTATTCCTATAAGTAGCCAATCTTTTATTATGGCAAGTGTATTGGCTATGTACCTATTTCACAATTACCTTAGAGTCTCCCATCACTGTAAGAGTAGTTACCTTCTTCTCATGAGCAAACATAAGTCCTCTTGCAAGTGCCTCGTATTCAGCCACATTGTTAGTGCCACCAAACTGCAATCTATAAGAAGCAAAATAAGTTTTCCCTTTCAGGTTAGTTAGTTCAATTCCTGCTCCACTTCCTACTTTAGATTTAGAACCATCAAATTTAAGAGTCCATAACTGGTCTTTTGCTGGGAGCTCTTTCTTTTTAGAAACTATAGGGATTTTGTCACTTATGACATGTGGTGGCTCGGACTTTTGTTGTTTATAAGAATTCATGTTGAGAAGAAGCTCAGTTAATGATTTTCCTAGTTCCTTAATTTGTTCAACAACTACCTCCTGAGTGATTTCTTGGGCTGAGTTAGGATCTAACTCATCTTTTATTAACTCTCTTGGCATTGGCAAAGCATCTAGAATAGGGGTATTAAAATGAAACTGAGATACTTCCACTTCCTCTTTTTGATCTGAAAACCCTAAGACCTAAGTCTATTCTACTAGTAAAGAAACCTCTTCTAGAGAAAGACTAACCCGTGTAAGAATAGTTGCATCCTTAGCTTGGAAAGAGAACTCATTGATGGGAGTCTCAATTACCTCTTAAGATTCTTGCTTGGGTAGATCTACATGTCTTAGAATATCTATGCATGACTAACATGTCAACTTCGAATGGTTATGATAGTGTATTCTACACCAATTAGGAAGTAATAGATTACTCAAATTAGTTTCTGTTCCTAAAACCAGCCTATCTTGTTGCAATTTCCTTATTAAAACTTGCTGGTTGATGTGAATCATCAAATCAGTGTGGTCTAAGGATAGTGTATCCTCATAACTAACTACAAATAAAGTAAGGACTTCCTCTTGCTTGTAAACACCCATCTCAGTCTCAAAGAATGCTACTTCATTTGGAGTATCATACTCTATAATCATGTGTTTGAGTCTAGGTTCACTTTCAATTATTATCTGAGTGGCAACCCCTTTCCATGGTAACCACATGTGTGAGAATTCCAAGGACAGATATCCACCTATGCTTTTCATTAGCTCTCTACTTAAAAGCATCCCATATGTTTCTGGGATGTCAGCAATTTGAATATCTATATAGGTCTCGATCCTTGGGTCTGATCCAACCTGCACATGCATGTTCTTCAATTCACCTACAACATTAACTTCGGTTTTATCCAATTAAATCACCTTTTTATTGGTTGGAATAGGACTCAATCATAATTTTTTACAAATCAAAAAAGGCATGACATTCCCTGATGCTCCAGAATCTAATAAGCAATTATGTAGATTCTTTCCAAAGATCCTTAAACTTAACAAGAAAGGTGGAGTACTGGTCTTACCTCTATACATAGCAGCATTCATCTCCTTCACGAGAGTCACTTTACTTTTCCCTTTCAAGCGATCTGTTTCTTCCAAAGCTTTTAATACCACCTCCCTTTGAGCAAGGAACCACTTCATGATATCAAAGAAAGACAGTGATGTCTTCTGCCTTTGCAATTCTACAACAAAATCAAACTCTCAATCATTCCTAAATTGGTACTTAGGAAAAGAAGGCTGATTACCTCTATTTTGAGTATCAGAAGGTCCCTTTGGTGGGGGTGGATTGTTATGTGCATTCTAATTTGGTGGAACCATGTTGTTAGGGGATGTAGATGCAGTGAATGGCCCTTTATTCTAGTTCCTCAGAAAGTGACCACCCTTAGATTGGAAGGCTTGAACATCATAGACATCTTCTTCTGGCTCATTATCCCCTTGCATAGGGAATTGATACTTTTCTTCAATGGTTTCATAAGTCATGGCAGTGCTGGCCGGCCCATTGCCTTGATTAGAATTTCCTGCTTGAGGATGGGCATTAGCCTGTGCAATTTTCACCATCTTCTCCATTTCTAGGAAATTGACCTCAAAATGGGCTATTGTATCATGCAACCTACACCAATTTGTTATAAAATTCAAATCAGTAACATTAGCAGTATTTGATCTTTCTTCACCTGCTTGATAATTATGGGGAACTCCTCCATTGTTAGGTCCAGTGTTCCACTGCCTATTATTGTTGTTGTTATCGAATCTCTGATTGTATCCTTTGTTTTGATTTTGATAATTCTGGTTTGAGGAATTTTGATTCTGGAAGTTCCTATTGGTGTTCTGATTAGAGTAATTGCCCTGATAGTTGTAACCTCCCTGATTGTTGTAATTCTGGTTTTGATTATTGGGAGGGTTTTGTCCGAGCTATGCCATGTCATTTGACATCTAAGACAGAGTCTTTTTGAGAGTCTCTACTTCGCTTGTAAGTTGAACAGTTTGATCGATCTGCACATTTTGAACTATGGCTGGGAAATGGACATGGGTTGGTCCTCCCCCTTGTTGTGATTGATTTTGAGGTTGATGTGTGGCATCGTGCATGCTATTTCCAAAGAAAGGCATAGCTGGTGGAGCTTGCAACTCAGATACAGGTCCATAATGGGAATAAGATGTCCCTAGGACAGTGTTGTATAACAGTGGATTAGGCATCTGATAATTCATTGGAGGAAAAGGTACTCCCAACCCTCTAGGTTGTAGATTTGTCTGCTGTTGCAATTTGATAGCCAAATGATAAATTTTAGATAGTGAGTCAATCTCATCAGGTTGATAAATTCTTTGTAAGAATAGACCAATCAAAGGATCAATAGCTCTCAGATATGCCTATATGGCCATGGCTTTCGGCACTAGGTAAGGCTCTTGTAGCCTACGATACATTCTATGGAACCTAGTGTTGAAAAAGGGCAATGGTTCATGATGCTCCTTTGTAATAGTGGAAAATTGGTGATATAGTATTGCAAGGTCCACATAAACCCTGAACTAATTAATAAAAGCATTCTCTAAATCTATCCAACCTAGAATGGATCCTTGGGGCAGATTTAGATACCAATTATATGCCATATCTCCTAAACAGTAAGGAAATAGTCTACATACCACATCTTGATGAGCAACTTGAGCTCATGTGTAGGCATCTTTGAATTCTTGTATATGTTCCTCTACACTTCTTGATTCTCCATGCATGTATGTTGGAAGAAACTTCTCTGGGTTCTTTGGTAAATCATGGAATCCACCTGGAATAGTCCCTAACGGGGAGGGATTACCCACAAAATAAGCCATTGGTGGGATTGGTTGGGCAGGTGGTGGTGACAAAGGCTGAATTAGTGGTGACAAAGGCCTACTTGGTGGTGGTGTGAATGGAATTGGTGGAAATCCTGGTGGAGTAAGCAATGGTGGTAATGTAGGTATTTCTACCCTATGAGCATGAGGTCTTGATCTAACCAGGGTTTGAAGTTCTTCGAATAGTTCATGATTAGTAGAGGATCTAAGAACCCTCTCATATCCCTCTGGCAAAAAAGATCTTCTGTGAGCCAACTTGTCCTTTCAGGCCCTCCTTCTAGCACAAATTTTTGTTGATGGTTAAAATGACACAAACAACATTAAAACAGAATATTTCTACTCTATTTCTCCTGAAAGAGAAAGACTACATGTAGTGGCCTAACTCCCAAGGTCCTGTTAGTTGGTTCTCAACTGTCTGATGTCACTCAATTGGTTCATGCAACTCTAATATTCAAGGGGCTTGTGCTAGTAACAAAGGATTCAAGCTATGACTCTCTTTATCAAAATAGTTCCTGTAAATCAATGGGTTTTAAATAAAAGAAAAAGATAGATCCAAGGGGTAAATCAGTAAGTATGAATTAAATTTATCTAATATCCAGACATATACTTTTAACAATGAATTTTTCTTAACCGATCACAAAAACCATAGCATGACACAACCCACAGTATGACTGTACCATTGTATACATCTTAGGTGCTTAATTCAATTCCTCTATTCGCATATCACAAGTATTTCCAAGATTTCAAAACAACACACATTCATTCATCATCAAAACTATAGATCAACAAACTTCAATAACTTGAATTCAATGACAATTTAACAAGATAATCTTTAAACCTGGTTTCTTCTAACGACTTTCATCACATAAGAAACTATCATGCTTCAGCACAATCATTGGCATTCAGGTGGATTATAACTCATTAACCTTATCAAACAACACAATTCAATGCAAACTCCATATTTCGTAAACCTACAATTCTATTAACTGTAAAAAGATCTGGTACAATGTATCTCTACAAAACTCTATAAAATTCTATCTCCTAGCACTAGGTAAGCCAATCCAATTCTCAATTAGCTGACCCTTACAATGTGATACCCATCTGGTATTTATAGATATACAAAAGAAGTTCGAACTTCACTTCTATCTTAGGCTTTCCACCTTTTTAGGAGCAATCAACTTTCTTGGAAACTCATATCAACTTTGATCTTGAGTTCTTACATTATGCATTTAGTTTGATCTAACAATAGAAGATAGAAAATAGAAGAAAAGAAGTCATGCGCCCTCAAGACTATCAGTGCTGCATGCATGCAACATGAAAAGAAGAAGATCATCATTCATGCAACATGCAAGGAAGAAGAACATCATGCATGCAAGATTTTATGCATGTGAAGCTGGATCCGCTATGAACTCATCATAATTGGTGAAGACTTGTTGTAGCATATCCATATCTAGCCCATCAATCTAGTCATCTTCAAATTTGATGCAATCCAACTCAACTGCAGCAAACTCTTTCATACTTTTTACCTTGATCAATTCTTTCCCTGCAACTTTTATTTCTTCTTTGACTTCTACAAGCCGATCTATCACCAAGTCTCCTCCATCATCTTTCTCCTGCAAGCAAACCTCTAATTAGACCTTTAGATAAATCATCATAAAACATGCTTTTAAAACCTACCTGTTATACATACATCAGAGTCAGAACCAGACAGAAGCTCAAAACAATCTCTTTTACAAAACTGGCGGACTCGGAGCAAAAACTGATATAGGAACTTCACCTAATAACAAACGGGCTCGGAGTCGGAGTTGGGAAGGTTATCAGAACTGGGATCGAAACAAAAGTCAGATTTGGTTTTCTTCGAATTTTACCTTTTCTCATATTCTATTTCCATTCCGCCTCCACCTCCGATTTGATCATCGTTACTTTGAAGAAAGACTTTCCATTATATGCGGAGCTAGACATAGGATGAAAATGGAACTGATAGCCTTCGCAAACAAAATTCTTAAATTCAAGATCAGTTTCGATCCCGCCTCCGCCAGTTATCATATACTTCAAGGAAACCTTTTAAAACTCGGAATCGAAAATGAGATAGAAATGGAATTGATAAATTTTGTAAAACAAAACTCTTATGTCCATAATCCATTCCAATCCCACCTCCGCCTATGCTAATGATGACATCATCAAATTTATTCATTTTCAACATAACTGCATGATTTAGACCTAGGTCGCTATAAAATGGCAAGGAGCTTTAAAAATACCATACTCATATGACCGTGGGGAATCAATGGCACTTTAGGGTATCATTTTTTTAATCATTTAAAGTAATTGCAAAGACCAATAAAACCCTAATCTAACAAACCAAATAAAGCTAGGGCACGGGTTTAAACCCTGCCATTCTACCAAACGACGAAACCTTTAATCTACCTCACTGTAAATTCTTAATCTAACTCATGCCATTAAAAACCTTTAATCTAATCTAATCTACTGCAAATCGAAAATGACACGACGCAATCACGATTAAGACGTGAAAGCGACAATGCCCAAAAATAGAAATAAACGACACAATAAAACAAGACAACAAAGATTAAAGTAAAAAAAATAAGACAAAACAAGAACCTGCTCATTCCATCACATTGATGATCACATAATTGCTTTAGAACACAATGATTGAACATGCGAGCAGATATAAAGCAAAAACACAATGAACACAACTACAAATAAACAATGAACAACAAAGATAAAAGACCCACCTCAAACGCAAACAAAGCCACACTAACTTTCTAAATTGATTCGCACACAATATCCCTTCTCTATCTCGATCAATTTGCTCAAACGAACTCTACTATTGCTCTTCGTGCTCTCAGACTTGTAATAATAACAATAATGATCAACTTTAACCCTTAATAAAGGAAAATATGTGAATTTCTACCTACACCGAAAACCACCATTAATGCATTAAAACATAGTAAAGGTGGAGTCAGACTATAAGAGAACGAACACTGGTTTGCAGTGTGCTTCAGTCAAAAAGTCAACAACCAAAAATTGGTGGGTGTAGAACTAAAATGGAAACAAGATCTTAAACTTATAAAATTTCCAAACCTTATTCCCATTCTGACTCTGCGTCTGAAAACTAAAAACAAAACAAAACCAAATACAAAAAGTTAAGTAAAAGACCAACCTAATAAAACAAAATACAAAAACCAAGACAAAACAAACATTAAAAGTAGCGGAGGCGGGATCGGAATAGAATTTGATTTTGCAAATTTTGATAACAACCATCCCAATTCCCACTCCGGCTTCGCTTCCTCCAAAAACCAAGAACAAAGGCAAAGAAAAGACTGTCGGGATAGAACCAAAAATAAGCCTCAAAAGAACCTATAGAACCCAATTCAGCTTCGGTTCTGATTCTGATAGAGAAACCAAAGAAAAACAAAGTATTGGCAAAACTAGACTCCAAACTTTGTTTCAAAAACAACTAAGTACAAAAAACACAAAGGGGGGCCCATTTTGACCAAGGCAAAATATGGGGTGGTTACGCAAGGCATAACAATATCCAAGGCAAACAACAAGTGTTAACATCAATTATTTCAAAGTTCAGGATTTGGCCTCCTCTGCGAAATCTAGACTAGAGAGGAATCCTAGGGAAATCCGGACCAGGTAGAATCCAACAAACAAACATTCAGACCCCACAATATCATTTCAATCAATCAGTATAATAAAGGAGTAACTTGAAATCACTTAGCATAATTTTATTTAATCATCTAAATGCATTATCAATAAACAAATTCTTCTTATAATCATCAAATACTTCATTCCCAAAAAACTTTGGAAGAATCTGCTAGAGACAGAAATCCCTGAAAACAACAATAGTTTCAATAATTTGGGAAAATGAAGGAAGCACAGAACATACAAGAAAATCCCAACGGAGCGAATTTTAGCAAAATCAAGACAAATTCACTATGGAAGCATGAATTCAGCAGAACAACCAAGCAATGGACACAGAGAAAATCCAGAGGAAGCAGAATTCCGCAAGGCAAACAAGAGTCTGGATTAATAGAAAATACGAAGAACAAAGGAAAAATAGGAAGACTCAGGGAATAGAGGCAAAATTCCACAGAGGTAATGGAAACCCGAATGCCTATGTTTTCCTTGCCCTTACCCAAAATAGATCAAACAGCA
>CM021110.1:139857177-139981441 GCA_007115665.2 Sequoiadendron giganteum | reverse complement strand
AATTTGAGCCTAAATGGTTGGGTCCATACATTATCATTGTTGTGTATGGATTTGGGGCATACCAATTATCTACTCTAGAAGGTGAATTTCTTAGTGATCCCATCAACAGTATGCACATTCACAAGTTTTATACCTAAGTACTTCAGAGGGTACACTCTTTTAAAGTCCTAAAAAAAAACAAAAAATCATAAAATGTCTTGAAATAATCCAAAAAATCATAAAATGTCTTAAAAAAATCCATAAAAATCATAAAATGTCCTAAAAATAATCCATAAAAATCATAAAATGTCTTGAAAAAATCTATAAAAATCATAAAATGTCTTGAAAAAATCCATAAAAATCATAAAATGTCTTGAAAAATCCATAAAAGTTATAAAATGTCCTGAAAAAATCCATAAAAAAATCATAAAATATCCTGAAAAAATCTATAAAATATCTTGAAAAAAATCCAAAAAACAACAAATATTCCAAAAATCCAAAAAAATCAAATAACTTCAAAAATCCCTCAACAAGTGATACTTTCAGATCACCACATAGCTTTCAACTTCAACAAAATCAAACTGCATCACGAGTAACAATCAAGCAAATATTGCAGCATACATATCAATCCCTCTTCAAAATCCAATCAAAAGCGTACAACCGTACCAAGAATCAGTTCTATATCGAAGCATGATGCATGTTTGCTTGTTTATCTTTGATTGTTTTATGATTTTATCTTTGGTGGCATGTCTTTTAGCTTCTCCATGATGTCTGGGACTAGAGAGGTGATGATGGGGCATGTTCACTTTTTTGCTACTTGTGGATTATTTCTTATTCATATAACGAATCATCTTAAGACATGGTTATCTAAAACCATCAAGGACCTATGTGTCTAGTATGGATGAGTGCATTCCTTGTCTGATAGTGTCTTCCATGCAATAAGTATTCAGGTCATCTAGGGTCCTTATACCTAGATTCTTATACTTCATTACTAAATAAAAACACAAACAATATTCAGGTAGTCTAGATGTTCATGTTATCTAGACACTTATACTAATTTGCAACATAATAAGCTCGATGATGATAAAAGAACTTAAAAGGCACAAGAGGCTTCATCACCTTCATTTTCTCCCATCTTGCATCTTCCATTTATTGCATTTCATTTTCTCCATCTTTCTTGTCACAGAGAAATCAATCAACTTGCATCTCAAAATCTCATCTCCCCCTAATCAATCAATCAATCATTCTATCAACTTGTCTGGCACTTGCATCAATGTCAATTAGCTTCATTAGCTCATCAACCCAGCTATACTAATCATTTCCATCAATTTTTCAGCTATGCCTATCAATTATGCATTTCCATCAAATGTACATCACCACTTTATCACTTGCACAATATCAAGTATCTAATCATTTTCTTGACATCTATCAAGAGATTAATCTTCTTACAATCTATTTGATCAATCTCTCGAGGTGGCATATCATTCTTATCATATTCCTTACCAGGATATATCTGGGGCATGTATTAGTTGATCAATATTTTTCTCTGAAACAACATGACAAGCTGCATTGTCTCAAAGAGGGGAAAACTATAGACACTCAAATTTTTCCTCACAATCATCACATTATTCGTCTATTGATTAAAATGATCAATTCATTCAATACTTTCTTCTATTCATGCATTTCATCAAATCTTTAAATCATCTCATTATTGTTCATGTTCATTCGCATTATCATTTGCATCCGTCACATTATCATTTTGCACCATCATTCATTAACATAATAATTTCATTATCATAATCATTCACTGAAATTTCACAATAAAACTATATTATCATTTAAATCACATCACTTGCATATATCATCCACCTCATATTGCATTTCATTAAATCATCACATCATTAAAATATTATCACCACATGATCATTCATAATGCATAATGCATAATAATCGTTCATAAAACATTTCATAATCATTCATAAATTAAATAATTTCATTTCGACAAATTATCATTCTTGCATAAATCATTCTCATAAATCATTCTTGTAAAACATTAAAATAATTTGTAATAAAACATTAATAAATCATTTTATTCAATCCTTCACCATGTATTTAATCTATCTTCTTTATCATTTCCACTCATATGCATTTAATTTCAATACACCATGTGGGATTTTAAAAATTCATTATTGCAATATCCTTTTATCCCACATTTCTCATTCTCAACCTCCCCGTCATCAAAAATGCCTATTTAAATAGGTTTCCTCCTTCATTTTTGAGGACCACAGAATTGCATACTCACGAGCTCATTAAATATTTATATCTTGTTCCCATTCACTATAGCCTCTTTACAACATTTTGTGCTCATAAAATTTGAGAGTAAATGCATTATAAAAGATCTTGGTGATAAGGAAGCAATGGAGATTAGTTTTACTTAAAATAATTTTTTTTAGTTTCTTAGCTTAGAATAGTTTAAGATTTTGGTTTGTTTGCTTTTAAATCTAAAACTGCTTCATTGTTGAGATCCAGAAATGATGGTTCTCCTCCATAGAACCATTCACTTTTTAGAGCTTGCAGGTGGCTTTATAGTTTATTAGTAGTTTTATCTCTTTAAACTCATATTGAAGCATGTAGAATTTGTTCTGAGCTAATTTAAGTCTTAAATTGAATAAATTTGATTTGGATTTGATGTGGTTGAACAATACTTGGTAATCACAACTATAGGGGAGATACAATGGTGCAATTGAACCCTATTGTGAAACTTCGCACTTCTCAATGGAATGTTTATAGGACTTCTATTATTATGCATAATTTTCCACCATCATGTACAACTAAATTTGGTGTCCCCACCACTTCATAGGATGCAGTTTTGTGGCAAAGTAGTGTGTTCCTAGAAAAAATGTCATCAATGGTTTAACCTCAAAATCCTTCACACATAGCAGGATGTAACAAAGGCATTTCTTCTTATCGAATAGACATATTGACTATACCATATTCATTAAGTATTTTGTTATCAAGATGTCTTAAACTCACACTTAACCTGGGAAAAATGCCCTGAACCTAGCTTGAAATACAAGCTATTGCTTTGTACATTTTATTCCTAGTTCCCATAATGTCTCTAATGTCTTCAATTTTGGACTTGGGATGATTCAATTTATTAACTATGGAAGTTCATCTTTAAGTACCTTGAACTCACTCACCAAAATGATATTGTAATGATTAGTTAATTTTTCTTCTCTTATATAATAAAAATAATGATTCTCTTTCTCAATTAAATACAAATAAATGTGGACATGTAAGTACATTTCTATGTAGGAACAAAATTTTTGTTCATTTTTTCTTCACCCACTACAACAAATCCCTGTGATTAGCTCCTTTTTTTGCTCTGTTTTTTTCTTCCACCCACTGTTTTAATGTATTTTTCTCCAATTTTTTAAAAAATTTGATGCTATTTATCGGGTTGGCATCATTTTTGGAATTTTTTGTGTCGATCAAGACAAGTAGGTGCTAAATCAGGCACTATTTAGTGCTAGATTTAGCATCGGATTTAGTGTCAGATTTAGCAACGGATTTAGTGTCAAATTTAGCACTGGATTTATTATCGAATTTAGCACCTACTTTAGTGCTAGATTTAGCATCGGGTTTAGAGCCAAGTCAACAACGTCCTCCACTATTTAGTATACACCTCAGTTGTCAACCAAGTCCACCTATACCTTGCACTACCGCTCGATAGCTTGAAGACTCTCGTGGTATGGTAGTAAGCACACTACCGCTCGACTACTAGAAGGCTTTCGCGGGGTGGTGGTATACCGCGCTACTACGAGGCAGTCAGAAGCCTCTCACGGTATGGCGGTATACACCGCCCTACTACTAGGCAGTAAGAAATCTCTCGTAGTATGGAGGTATGGATTTAGTGCCAGATTTAGCACTGAATTTAGTGTCGGGTTTAGCATCGAGTTTAGCACCTATTTTAGCACCAGATTTAGCATTGGGTTTAGAGCCAAGTCAAAAAAATCCTCCACTATTTGGCGTACACCTTAGCTGCCAACCAAGTCTGCGTATACCCCACACTACCATTCGATAGGTTGAAGACTCTTGTGGTATGGCAGTAACCGCATTATTGCTTAGCTTCTAGAAGGCTTCCATTGGGTGGTGATATATCGTGCTACCGCCAGAGAGTCAGAAGCCTCTCGTGGTATGGCCGTATACACTGCACTACCACCAGGCAGTAGGAAATCCCCCATGGTATGGTGGTATACTGTGCTACCACACCTCTCTCACAATCATCCAATGGTATAGAGGTAAAAGCGTGAACTTAACACATTATTTATTTATATGTTGAATATTAATCATTATTTAGAATTTATTTTTTACAATAATATATGAATGGTTTGGAAGAAATGCAAGAGGTAGATCTATTTTAATTTAAAAAAATCTTAGGGTTCAAGGAATCTAATGTAATATCATATCACAATCACAATCACACAATTGTTTTAAATTATAATTAATTAAAATCATAATTTAATGATTAAATTATATATTTAATTCATATTCATTTTAGTTTTATTTAAATAAATATTTTTTTATATATTTTTTAAAATTAAAATTAATAATTGTTAAAGATATTTTTCATATTTTGATTTTAGATAAAATAACATCAATAGTTTTTAATTATTAATTGAACATACAAATTAATAAATTTAGTAGATAATAGTAATTTTTTATTATAAAATATATGTATTTTGTTTTATAAATTTGTTTGAATATTTGATTAAACATATTTGAGTTTTTTCACATCAATATTTTTGCCACCATGATGAGTTAGAACAAAATATCCAAGCCCTAATTTTCAACTCTCATTTTCACTTGGTTTTTTCAAGCTCCCTTGCCCTACACATGCCGCCATCATTGGAGTTTGAAACCTCGAGCTTTTTGAAGGAGTCTCTATCAATTTTCTCATTGCTTTTGAGATTTTTCTTCACAGAAATTTTTGTTCAGGCTAAATCAGGTAAAGCTTTCATGGTTCATCATTTGTTTCCACTTATCTGAATGTGTTTTCAAAGATATTCCTTCTTAGACTCTCATGCATTTTTCTCTTTCTTTACTCTATCGATGCCTTTCTTGTCTTGAGGTTGACATCAAAGAACTTTTGGAGCTCGCATTTCTTTGAACAACAAGAAGTTGAGTAAGTTTGTATGCATCATTTCTTTGTATCTTACCTTTGTTTTCTGTCAAAACAAGCTCTATTTACTCAATAGATACAAATCAATGGGTGTTTTGTTTCAACCATGCATCCTTATTTTGAAACCCTTCTATCTTGGCTCAATGTCTATGGACTTATCTCACTAGAAAAATAAATGAAAAAAATCATTTTCTCCATATTTAGTTTGATCAAACGATGAAATATTATTTATTTTTGCATTTTTTCTCTTTCTTGGAGATAGCTTGGTCGCGGCTTCTATAGAATATATTTTCTATTTCCAAAAAGAAAAGAGTGTAAAATTTTCTTTATTATATTTTTGAGTCTCCTTCATGGCTCCATGATTATGGTTGCAGGCTCTATTCAATGGCATTTTGGGTTTGTCTTTGATCTGGGGTTTTTCAAAAATCTGTGAATCATTTTACTTGGCAACTTTGGAAGAAAAGAGTTATGTATTCAACTGTCGTGATGAACTAGGGTTTGAGCATTCTCCATGCATTTTTTAGTTGATTCCTCCATGCTTGGGGTCAAAATCCTCCTACAACTAGATGGTAAGTTGCTTCTTGAGTATTTTGTAGCATTTTCACTCCATTATCGAAGGGTTTTGAGGCTTCTTGGCCACAACCTCTCTAATTTTTCTGATGCATTCTTCTCTTCATTTCTTCTATGGAAGCTTTGCTTGCTCTTGGCCACCATGATTGAGTTTTCTAAAGCTTCCCATAGTAAAAAATAACTTGCATATTCAATGAAAATAAACAAAATTGAGCTCAAGTAAGCTCTATGCTGATGTATACCTTGATTTTCTCTTTTGTTTTATGTGAATCAAAGCTCATTTCGAGCTCTCTCCATTCAGAACAATGGTGAAAATTCTTTGTTTTTCTATGTTTTCATGCTTCATTCTTGTATGCTCGATCTTTGGTCTTTCTGTAAGAAAAATGAAAAACCCTCTATGGAACTTGTATTTTCTTCAGAAGATAGTATTTTATGTACAACAATGGAAGAAATACCTTTTATCATGGTTGCAACCATACTTGCATTTAGTTTTCATTTCCATAAGCATTTTCTTAAAATGAACTATGGCAATGCTCCTTCATTTCTAGGTATTTTTCTATTTTTGAGGGTTTGTTTCACATAGGCCGAGGCTCTATATTTCCTTTCTTGGAGAAAATGAATACTTAAATCTTCATCTTCTTTGTCATCTTTTGATTTAAATCATAGCATCATTATTCATGAATGATATAGGCTTTCATGAACCTTTTGAGTTAGATACACTTTTTGCATACTTTAATCTTATGTAGCCTTTAAAAGTGGAAATGGCACTGTATTACCTTATATTGATGATAGCTTTTCTTTGAATCAATAGAGTTCTTGACATGTCCATAATCTCTTACCAACATCATTACTATCAACTTTTGCATCACTTTATGCTTCATGTAGTTCTATCACTTTGCAATACTTCACATGTATCTTTTCACACTATTACTAGCATGATGAGTTGCTTTACTACATCTACCCTTGACATGATTATCAAGAAATCCTTCTCAAAGGCTACCCTTCATGACTATCCTACATTCATTTGTAGAATCATTGGTATCTCCTCAAAACATCATGTATTGGTTGTTTATCAGAGTGTGCACTGTAGTTGTTTGTGAATACTCATTGTATCGGTAGCAAGATGATTACCTATGCATGTTACTTACTCATCTGCATCAATGTGCTTTCCTTCTCATGCATTGCTCTTCGAGACAACATACTGACATGATGGATTTGGCCTTGCATTCAATTTTTCACCTTGTGTTGTTCCATGTAACTCATGATAGATCTTGATATCTATTGATAACCCGTAAGACCTCATTGAGTAACTCGACCAAAATGATTATCCATAATTGAATGTGATGCATTTGTGATTAAATGTTCATGTTATCACATAAATCATCTATTTCTTGGGAAGAGACAAATTGTTTCATTTTTGAATGATTATTGTCCTTATTCTTGTTCCCTTCTCTACTCGCTCCTTGAAAATGTTGACAATGAAATACAACTCATATCATTATTAAAATGGACTTTGGATCTAGCTTAAGAAGATTGAAAGTCATATCGAGCAGAGTAATATTTCCAAGCAGCATATTATTTGATTCATTGTGAAAGATGCAGAGTAACTTTCTTGATAATTCACACCATTTTGTTGCATCTTTTGAATCTGATAATGAAAGTTGATCAACTGGTATGATTCCATATTGATTTAATGCATCAAGAATAGTCTTATCATTGATTTGATCAAGTTGCTCAATTTCCTATCCATCCTAAAACACGAGGGCAACATGTTAGGCTCAACCCTCATGGAGCCACATTTTACTCCACATGTTGTAATCGGCTAAAACAAAATAGTAACAGAGTTACGTCCTATATTTGCAAAAAGAGAAAACATGTTAGATAAACAGAGCATACGATAGATGTGTTTGATAACTCTTTTTTTTTCTTTGACATCTATGATATGCTAGCTATTTTAATGTTTATAAGGATCAAATTATATGTTTACAGATGTTTTCCTATTTACTGATTGGTGATCCTTCATTGCTCTAACCAGCTTCTTCTCACAAATGTAGGGAAACTCAGAGTAGCAAGGGAAAGTGACAATTGGAGGCTAGATGGGTAGGAGGACTAAAGCTAATGCAAGGCAACTCAACCGAGATTTTTCATTCAAAATGATGGGTCCCCCTTCTTTACATATGCATTTCCTTTTATCTATAAATGTATAGTTTTTCTTTATATGCATAAAAATAGCCAGTCCCTCGGCTTTTTAGGGACACTATATACTTATGGTTATCAATAAACACTACCTTTGCAATAAATTTTGACTCACTTTTCTAATGTATGCAATTCTCTTAATCAAATAATATAGTTTTTTGATACTCTATTTTATGCACATGGATGAAACTTAGCAGAAAATGATATGTACCTTTTATTGTTTAAATGCAAACATGATAATAAGTCTACCTGATTTAGTTGGAAACAAAATCAGGTAACAATAATTATCTTGTTATTTAATCATATGAGTTAAATAATTAAATTACTTACTTTATAATCATATGAGTTATTTAAGAGGTGTGATATATTTAACTAATTAAATTGAAATAAAACATATTATTTAATTTACTTACTCTATTATGGTTATCAATAAAGACTACCTTTGCAATAAATTTTGACTCACTTTTCTAATGTATGCAATTCCCTTAATCAAATAATATAGTTTTTTGATACTCTATTTTATGCACATGGATGAAACTTAGCAGAAAATGATATGTACCTTTTATTGTTTAAATGCAAACATGATAATAAGTCTACCTGATTTAGTTGGAAACAAAATCAGGTAACAATAATCATCTTGTTATTTAATCATATGTGTTAAATAATTAAATTACTTACTTTATAATCTAATGAGTTATTTAAGAGGTGTGATATATTTAACTAATTAAATTAAAATAAAACATATTATTTAATTTACTTACTCTATAATCATATGAGTTATTTAAGAGGCATGATATATTTAACTAATTAAATTTAAATAAAACATATTAAATTAATAAATGGAAGCAAAAAAAATCATTTTTAGAAGAAAAAAGGGAGGCAACAATGGAAGCCAAACTAGAAGTAAACCAGAAGCAATCTTGGAAGCAAAACTTGGTGTTATCTAGGAAGAAAAAATAGAAGCAATTAATTGGAAGCAAAAATGGAAGAAAAATTGGAAGCAAAATTGGAAGAAAACCTCGAAGCAAAACCATAAGCAAAATTGGAAGCAAACTTGGAAGCAACACAAGAAGCAAAACTAGAAGCAAAATCAGAAGCCAAACTAGAAGCAACAAAATATGGTGCTAAATTTCGCACTAAATCTGGTTCTAAATCCAGTGCTAAATCCAATGCTAAATACGGCACTGAAGTGAGCATTCTAGTTTGCAACGAGTTTTGTGCCAACAAAAGTGTCCAATTTATGAACTCAAATGCACTAAAATCTGGCGCTATTTTAGGCACTAATTTCCCATTTTGTTGTAGTGAACTTTTGTGGATACATACTGGAACAATACTAAGCACCAGTATGATTGGAGAAGGGTTTTACCTTGGGAACACTATCTCAAGAAGCAACTAGAGGTATGGCTGATTTCTGACTAGTTATTAATCCCATAAGCCATGATTTTGTTCTTTCAATCAAGGGAAAAGTTTTTGTTTGTTGTCCTTATGCATTTTCCTTTGAACTCTTACAAAAGGAGATAAACAATGCACTGTCCTTCTAGTTTCACAACCAACTTGGAAAGTAGACTTATATGACATTGGTGCCACTTCAATAGTAGAAGGACAATACCTATGCCTATCAAATGGAGGGGAATAAATAAGCCTGATTCAAGTGATTCATTTGTACTGAAAACAAGTTTAAATATGGAAAGAAGATTTGCATATTGGAATGTAGAAAAGGCCAAATATATAAAATCCATTTCCTTTTACCTAATTAAACAATAGCCATATCAAATTCCTTTTTCCCAAGTCCCACTCTTTCAAGGTTAACAATTTCAATCTCACTAATAGTGATTACTAAGAAAGGTAATTTCACCAACTCTACCAAATAGTTTACCATAGGAATAATAAAAAGAGATGCTTTCGAAAGGAACTCCATGAAAACCAAGCTCTCTAAATGGTATATCAAACTCTAGCTCAAAATATTTTAGATGAGGCTGCTCCCATAGTTGTGTTACTCGCTTGAAAAATCCTTGAAACTCTGCATTGAATTTATTTTTCATGTTCCTCTCTTGATGTTCTTCCTCAATTTCATCAAGATCATACATTGACCTTCTTTCCCCTCCTAAATTTTGGACCACATCCATTACCTCCACATAAAATTGGACATCCTTGGTCTTCTTGGTTCACACGATGGTATGGTTATGCAAATGAAAATGAAGCAAAGTGATCATCTCCTTCTCCGTTCGTTGGAAGAATGCATGCTTAATGTTTTGATACATGATATCAAACCTCTCTTCTACTCTCATGGTTGAATAGTGAAATCCATTATGGTGGGCCTCCAGAGTTCCAGTCATATTTCTTTCTCTTCCACCAAATGCTGGTATATTTTACTAATGTTTATTAGAATTGTTACATGTTTTACATCATTGGAATGACATATTAGTTGTAACTTTTTTGAAATTTTATTATGGTATGTGCACTTTTATATGATGTAATTTGATTATGGTTTTGTTTCATATGTTGTAATATTAGATATATAATAGAAAAATAAATTATTATATGAAATGAATAATAGATTTTCATTTTAAATGATTTTTTTGCAAAAAATAGGTCTTCTAGAAGATCAAAATGATCCTCATGATATAGATCCAAAATATGTTGGTTCTGGTATAGATCACATGGCAGAGGATGATGATGTAGATACAAAAGACATCGAGGTCGATGATGATGATGATGATGACTGTATACACCTAAAATTGGTCTGGAGAATCCGATTAATTAAATACGACTTATTTGATTAATTATCCTAAATTCCTCTACTATTGAATAAATAAAAATATTTATTTATAGAGTTCATGTTTAAATTCATATTTAAATTCTTCTAAATTCTTCTATTATTTCATCTTAATTAAATAAACAAAATTAAATACGCTGTTTGATTTAATTATCATTTCCCCCTATTTTATTTCTATCACATCAATCTTAATTAATTAAACAAAGGTTAAACACTTTATTGTTTAATTACCATAAACTCTTCTATTTTAATTTACTATACAATTTCTATAGTTTGTTTTATTAAATTATTTATCCCTCTTTTGCTAATTTAAATAAATAAATAAATATTTAAATAAAGACATAAATCAAATTCCTCTATTTCCTCAACTACCAAATTAGATATTATATGTCTAATTTATGTCTAAATTAGTTGATTCAATCTTCATGGGAATATTTGGAGACAAATTGGAGACAAATTGGAGACAAATTGGAAATCAATCTCTCAATCCTCTTCCATCAATCCTTCCTATCATCTTGCCTGGTATTTTCATTGGTAGGAACAACTCCAAAAATATTCTCAATCTCCTCCATCTCTCACCATTCAATCCTTTGTTTGTTGCCCTTGTGCAAATCTGCTGCCGAGAAATCTATAAATACAACTTCATTCAATAGTAAATGGATCCAGAATATCTCATCTTTGTGCAATCTTACTTTGCAGGAAAAGCAATCAAGCATCATAGCAATAGCAATAGCAATCATAAGCATTTTTAGAATTCATAAATCATGGCTGCATTTAGTTTTACTGTAGCTTCATTTATTCATTTTATGTCAATTTAGTTTAATAATCATCATATAGGATTAGTTTCCTACATTTTGACAACTTCTCATTCTCTAGATTGTCATTTTAATTGTCATAGTGATTACACAATTTGAGAGCCATAGTGATTTAATAAATCTTTGGAGATAGAGAGTAATATGACACTTTCAATGGATTTTTGGTTTTTTAAATAGCTTATTTGTTGATTAAATTCATTGATATAATGTTGTATTAAGAGGTGTTTTCTAGTTAGTTTACTATTTACTTATTCACACTTACAATTTTGTACCCACTGTGGGGCATAACCCCATATTTCACAAAAAAATCTGAAAAGTGTCACACAGGTTTTCGGCGTGTTCAGTTTAGCGCGAGCAAGATCTTTTCTAGCACTTTTGACAAGAACTATAGTGCTTCCATGGAAAACTATGGTGCTTTCGAGCTCTATTTCAGTGCTTCCACAAAACTATAGCACATCTGAGAACTGTTTTAGCGCTTCTAGAAAGGAAACTATAGCGCTTCCATGATCTATTTTAGTGCATCGGCCACCCATTTCCAGCACATCTAATATAGCGCTTCCATAGAAAATTATAGCACTTCCAAGCTCTGATTCAGCGCTTTCTACTATAGCACATCTGTTATAAACTGTAGCGCTTCTATTCTCTATTTCAGCGCTTCTGTAATTGCTTATCTAGATCCGATGCGACCATGACTAGAATTTTATTTTGATGTATTTGGACTAAAAAGAATCAATCCTAGGGTAGTCACTTGATTTAAAATTTATCAATCCTAGGATAGACATCACACATTTTTCTATATTAGTTAAAATTGACACCATGACTTTTGTGAAGCAAAATCTTCACATAGAATAGAAAAAATTATCTTTTTGGGTTTTAAAATAAATCATATATTACTGTGCTTGTGTGGTGAATAGGCTTATGCTCTCCCCTTAACTGAGTGATCAAAACACCAGACTCATCCTTTATTTCCATGCAATTTTATGCTTTTGTTAAAACCTTTAGAAGGCTTGCCGTAGTGGGAAAATGTACTCACCCTACGGGAATGCCTAAAGCCAAGGATTCCAGCCCACTCTAAACAAATGTGAGTTGTTGATGAAAGTCCAACTCAATGGTAGTGTGCAAGATAACCATCCCTAAAATATTTTTTCTTAAGATTGGGAGGTCTCCTAAGGGAGTTTATCATTTTCCACACTGCACGAAAACCCTATCTAAGAACCATAGCATAGTATCCAGCTGAGTCAGTTAACCAGACATTGTAATACTCATAGTGCAAGGGGAGGGAAGAATATACCCCCAAGACACTCACCATATAATTTCCAAGGACCATTTTCTCAAGGGACGAGAAATCCAACTTTGAGTACGCACCTGGAAACAACAAAAGCAGGGCGCCCTCTAGGAGGTGACATGGCTGTGTGAGTCAACACAATTTTAAGATGTGGGTTGTTGATTATAACGATGACCTTTTTGACTTTAAGAGTGAGTCTATCTGAAGTGTATCTTTGTTAAATCAAAACCAGTGGAAATTAATAAGGACCATTCGTGGTTCTTGAACATACACTATCTGTTCAAATTCTAGGACTAAAAAAAATTATTCTACAATTTTCTTGCTATGTTTTCAAATCATTGTAACTCAGATAAAAGATCATCTTGAAAACCGCAAACCAAATCAAGTTAGAAAAATTCATGATTAGAGATTGGAAATCCAAAAAGTTTGTCAAGAAATCCATCAAAGTCAAGAAACCCAAGAGACCAGTTGGTTACCAAAATATTTTGAGAAAAAGACATTTCTTGTATCAGAGTTAAAAATTATTGCTTCATCATAGAACCTTCATACATAGGTATCATGATTTCGCTAGGGGTTATACTGGTGATTACGCCTTGGAGCCTCTTTATTCACAAGCCTTTTTTCAAAGGAGAGCTCTTACACAATATCATAATCATAGTCAACCCATACGTCAATCATCCATCCCACAGCCACTGATAGAATACTCCACCAAGCTAGATCAAGTTTTGCAATAAAGAGTCTTAGCATGTTTGAACTCTATTTTAGCACTTCTGAGGTCTCATTCAACACTTTTGAACTCTATTTTAGTGCTTCCACAAAATAGTGCTTCCACCCTCTATTTCAGCGCTTTTGAACTTTGTTTTAGCACTTACATAAAATAGCGCTTCCAAGCTCTGTTTCAGCACTTCCACAAAACTATAGCGCATCTGAGAACTATTTTAGCACTTATGGGAAGGAAACTATAGCACTTCCATGATCTATTTTAGCGCATCGGCCACCCATTTCTAGAACATCTGATATAGCGCTTCCGTGGAAAATTATAGCACTTCTAGGATTTGTTTTAGCGCTTCTACAAAATAGTACTTCTGAGCTCTATTTTAGCACTTTTGAACTCTATTTTAGTGCTTCCAAATAGAGAGTTTCCAAACATATCATTCAGTTTGATTATCATCTAAAAATACAGAATTTTGTCAATCAAAAGTATCTTTTCAACATAGACACTATCTAGAAACCATAAATGGATAGGTTCCTATAGGTTAACTGTCTTTTCAACTAAAACTTAGATCTTGCAAACCATAAAGTTTCAAGCAAATCAAAACAAAATCTTGTTTATTTAGCTAAAGTTTCATCATCAAGATATTATCATCCTACTATCATGAAACAAGGCATAGTAATCAGATTTTTAACCTAGTCTTATCAATAGGATATATCATCCTATTTGACTATGTTAGAATTCATTTGAAATTTATCCAATATAGAAGATCAAAGTTTGGTAGGAAAAACAAAACACTTGTATGCCAATATTCACCAGGTTACAAAAATAGAGGCTCTTAGAAAAATAACTTGAAACATAAAATACCATGGCAGAAGGAAATCCCTGGAATAGCTTACATCAAAGTGACAAGAATGAAATAATAATAGAAGACATACAAACAGTGTAATAGGATCCAAAATTCCATAAATTTATGGAAAAGATCTTAGAGAAAGACATGGAGTAATATCTCCTAATGCTAGTTGAATCAAGTGCCAGTCTTCCCAAAGACTTCGATGTCAATTGCTTAAAAGAAGCATCTACAACAAGTGAAACAAAAATACCGCAACACACAAAAGATGTAGATCCGGTTGTTGTCTTAGTAAGACAAATGCAAAACTTACAAAAACAAATACAAGACATGGCAAAGGGAAACATGAAAAGGTATGCATTACAGGACATTTGTCCTTATCCTTTTGACCCAACAGTCGACATGATACCTTTCCCTAAACACTGTGAATTTCCAAAGTATAACAAATACAATGGTAAGACAGATCCAATCAACCATATAAGGGAATTCAAGACCATGATCTTAGAATTTGTGCAAGAAGAAACTTACCTCATGAGGTTATTTCCAAGAAGTTTAGGAGGGCAATGTATGGAATGGTTTTCCAAATTGCAACCAGGTATATGAACTTTTGAAGAGCTTGTCAATAGGTTCATATCACAATATTCTCTTAACATCCAACATGACGTCACAATAGAGTATCTCTATAACATGAAGCAAAATAAAGGTGAGACATTCTTGTCCTTCTTACAACGATGGTGAAGACTATTTTCTAGGTATCCTTGCTCCATACTAGAGGAAGAAAAAATGGAGTTATTCATAGACAATTTGATAGATGAGATGAGCTATAGGCTCGAATTATAATGTCCTCCAACATTTGAAAAGGTCATTGAAAATGGCCTTAAAATCAAAGAAGCATTGGTAAAACGAGGGGTGATCAAGCACTACAATGAAAAATCAAACAACACCAACAATGACAAACCAAAATTCTGGCAAAAGAACATAAATAATGGGATCACCGAAACCGCAAGTGATTTACAAAATGAAAAACCAGTTTTTAACTTGATAGCATCTATTTCAAAGATAAACCAAAATAGTGATCAAAACATCAAGTCAAATTCCAATCAAAACAATGGAGACTCAAAACCTCAAACATATCAAAAATCATCAAACCGGCATAGGTTCACACTGTAAGGCCAAACATTGGAATCAGAAATGAGGGAACTAGTTGCAAGTGGTCTTATCACTACATGAGAAGCACAATTTTGGGATCCAAAATTTAAACCACCTTGGTGGAATGACGTGGATTATTGTAACTTCCACAACAATAAGGGACACAAGACAAATGATTGCATGGAATTAAAACACATAGTTCAAGATCTAATTGACAACAACAAGGTATATGTAGAGGGACACCAAAATAACAATTATCATACAGCTTTTAAAGACCCTTTACCAAATTACGACAAGGGAGCATCATCTTCTACAAACAATAAAGGTAAAAATGTCAATCATGTTTACAATACCATGATCCTTTATGTTACCGAACTAGAAAGTGATAATGTCGTTGGTCATCACATGGACAACCACAAAACCAATGAAATTATACCATTGGATCTAATCCTGAGGGTACAAGTCTCTGACAATCAAGTAAATATTTTAAAAATTAGAGTAACACAAGACTATCAACCAGTTAATGTAATGACAAGGGGGCAATCCAAGGTAATTTTAAAGGGAGTTGCACCTAAAACACAACTCCACCTCCAAGTCAATACAACATTGTCAACCAACTTCAAAAAATTAGAGTGCAAATATCAATACTTGAAATCCTTAAACTATCACCATCACATAAGGAAGTTCTGGAACAAGCACTTGTTGCCACCATGGTACCCAACAATCTAGATGTTTTTCAATTCCAGGCTATGGTGGGACATTTTACCACACCACATTGTCTATCATTTTCTGAATAGGATGATGTGTCGCTTAATCATCCACATAACACATCCCTCTATATTGAAGTTATGATTCACAATCATCATGTTAAAAGTGTCCTAATAGATGGGGGAGCTGGTTTGAACATTTGTACTAGAAAGTTAATCCATGCACTAGGGTATTCAGATAATGCTATTGATGCCTGAAGAAAAATGATAATAAAGTCTTTTGATGAGGAAGAGAGATATTCTAAAGGATTGATTGTGTTACCCATTCAAGTGGGACCGATGATGAAAAATATAGCATTCCAGGTACTAGATAAAGAGTTAACCTACAATATACTCTTAGGATGCTCGTGGATTCATGAAATGTAGGCGGTACCTTCAACCTATCACCAATGTTTGAAATTTCTAGTTAATGAATAGGAGGTGACTATATTAGCAGATTATAACCATCCTTAGCATTGTGACACACTCATAATCTCTCAAGACACCTTTGTGCCTCACAATAGGGAAGCATGCAGTTCAAATTCATCAAATGAAGAAAAACATCCAAGTATTACACCCAAGTGGGTTGAGAAAAAGGATAAATAAAAAGACACAAGTATTGTTGAAACTAAATTAACATAAAATCAAGATCCCCAAAATTCTTTATCGCATAAATTCCAAGAACAGGTCTAGCTAATAGACAAGGGCATGGGACAATATTCTATTGAGCAGGCTCTTAATCTTTCACAATTTATGCCATCTCCAAAGTTGTATGGAAAACCATCAATGATCAAACAACAACCATCACAGCATGCCACGGTTCTAGAGGAAATATTTGTGAAATATAGTACTATAGAGGATGAATCAAAAGATAAAGCTATCCTCGATTGGTTATACAAATATGGAGAAACATCGACATCACCAAACATCAACATTGACACATATAAGTATGGCAAAGGGAAGGCTATTTTACAAAAAATGGGTTATGAAGGATAGGGACCTTTTGGAAAAATGAAAGAAGGCATCGTAGAACCTATTTAGCCTCTTACTCTTCATTCAAAGGATAAGACACGACTAGGATACTCAGAAGAAGAAAAATAAGAAATGACAAAGAAGGTTGTTGAAAGAATCCTTCAAGTTATAGATAGCTCTGAAATGGATTCAAATGAATATGAATGGGATCTATATTTTGATATATCTTATATGGATGTCCAAATTGATGTCATAAAACAATATGCACCTACACGTGAGGAGGGACAGAGCTCTGGGTCTAGACCACTCGAATTAGGATCACAACATATTGATGACTCAAGTGAGGACAAATAGACATCGAGTGAACTAGATAATCTTGAAGAGGGTACCATAATTGATCTCAACATCCCTAATAACAACTATGATGAAATAGTTGTTCGAACCCTTACTGCCATTAACCTGACTCAATCCAATGACTTCATGCCTTTAGTACATCCTGAACTTATTGATTGGGAACCCATTGAACCTATAAATGTACCCATATTTTCAAATGATGATGCTATCATAAATTTCCTATGTTGTGCCAAACCTAATACAACTTCTATCCATAAATCTCATAACAATAAAACTTGGTAGGAGGGTGTCAAATTTTCCAGTTGCAAAAATAAAAATAGGGATAATGGATCTAATGGTGAAAACCATTCTATGACAGCATTAGATCTTGAAAAAGAAAAATAAAGAACACATATGACAGTGAAAACCTCTCTGAGGCACTGAAAGATGGGAGATTTGACACTCTTTCAAAGCATTATCATGAAAGGTCATCAGTTTTGGTGGAGCCTACACAGTCTATAAACATTGGCACTGAAGAAAGAGAAAATATTTTACATATGGTAGAATCTATGACAGCACAAGAAAGACCTGAATTTATCAAGTTCTTTGAAGAAAGAAGCATTAACTTTTCTTGGTCATACTCCGATATCCTAGGTTTGGACCCAAATCTTTTAATGCATCATCTATCTCTTCCTACTGGAATCAAACCTGTAAAACAAAAATTGAGAAAGATGCATCCACACATCACACTAATGGTAAAGTTTAAGCTGAATAAATTATTAGATGTCAAATTCATTAGGTCTATTGATTATGCTGAATGGATATCGAATATTGTACCTATATCAAATCTAGATAATAGTATCAGGATATGTACATATTTTAGGGACCTAAGTAAGGCATGCCACAAGGATGATTTCCCCTTGCCTAATATTGAAATCATCATAGACTTAATAGTAGTGCATGCCATGTTGTCAATAATGGATGGTTTCTCCAGATACAACCAAATCAAGATAGCACCAGAAGATCAGGAGAAAATTGCATTCACATGTCCATGGGGAACCCTTTGCTGGAATGTCATGCCCTTCTATTTAAAAACTGTAAGGGCAACTTATCAAAGAGAAATGACCACTATCTTTCATGATATGATGCACACCTTTATGGAGGAATACATAGATGATATTCTGGATAAATCTTATTCTAGGGAGGGACATCTAGATATCCTATAATTTTTTTTCACAAGGCTATAAAAGTTCAATGTCAGACTAAACCCTAAGAAATGTGTCTTTGGGGTTACATCAGCAAAACTCTTAGGATACATAGTCTCAAAAAAGGGTATTGAAGTAGATCCAGTGAAAGTAAAGGAAATAATAGAAATTCCACCACCTAGTAACATCAGTCAACTAAGGTCACTACAGGGAATGCTGCAATCAATCGGGAGATTTATCTCCTAGCTGGCAGACAAAATTCACCCATTTAATCATCTATTGCATAAGAATGTTGTATTTAAATGGGATAATGGGTGTGAAAAACCTTTCAACCAAATAAAGCAATATCTAATTTCACCACCTATTCTAATGCTGCTTATAGAAGGAATACCTTTAATACTATACATTGCAACAACGGATATTTTTTTAGGAGCACTATTGGCACAATAAGATTATAAAGGAAGGTAACAATCCATCTACTACATTAGCAGAACTTTGAATGGCTATGAAATACATTATACCTTCATTGAGAAATCTTGCTTGGTTGTTGTATTTGCTACCCAATAGTTGCGGCATTACATGTTGACTCACACAATTAGGCTCATAGCAAAAATTGACCCATTAAAATATTTATTCAGTAAGGCTGCTTTAACAGGTAGACTGGCCAAATGGGTCATGCTTTTAAGTGAGTTTGATATTCAGTATGTGGAAAAGAGAGCCATCAAAGGTCAAGTGATCACCGAACAATTAGCTAAATCTCCTTTACTAGATGATTGGCCTATGACAATGGAGTTCCCTAATGCAGACATTCTTACAGTGACACCACAACAATGGATACTATACTTTGATGGATCATATACACAAAGAGGATCTGGAGAGGGAATTTTTTTATTACATCCCAAGGACATACTATCCCAAAATCTTATAGACTAATTTTTTAATGCACCAATAATGTGGTAGAGTATGAGGCATTAATCATTGGAGTCAAAGTGGCAATTGAATGGAAAATCATAGAGTTATAGGTGTATGGGGATTCTCAACTAGTCATTTATCAAGTAAATGATGAATACTAGATGAAAGATGAAAATTTGATGCCCTATAAACAGTTGATAGATGATCTCAAACAATACTTTGTCAATATCAAATTTGACCAAATTCCAAGGGCAAAAAACAAAGTGGCAAATGCTATGGCAACAATTTCTTCTCTTTTACAATTGCCAGAGAAATGTGGTCATTATGAGTTTATGGTAGAACAAGTATCCAATCCTTCTTATAATAATTTAGAATCCCATACCATATACCATTTAGATACCATTAAATCCTCCATCTATGAAACAATCTATGTGTACCTAAAAGACAACATCCTCCCCCTTGATCTTTCCAAAAACCAAAAACACAACTTCATCCGCCAATCCGCCCGACATACTTTAATCGCCAACATCCTTTATCATCGAGGTCTAGATGGTACTCTTCTTTGATGTTTAGAACATAACAAATCTGAGACAACCTTATGTGAAGTTCATGAAGGTATTTTTGGAACTCATTCAAGTGGTATAACTCTAACAAATAACCTCCTTCATTTAGGGTATTACTAGCTCGGTATGGAGAAAGAGTCTTATCAATTTTTCAAGAAGTGCCAAAAGTGTTAGATTCATAGTAATCTAATCCATGCACCAACTTAGGAGTTACACCCATTCACATCAACATGGCCCTTTTGTCAATGGGGACTAGACTTGGTAGCAAAAATAAATCCACCTTCATCCAATGGACATAAGTTCATAATCATAGCGACATAATACTTTACAAAATGGATAGAAGCAGTTCCTCTCACAACTATCAAGGGAAAATAGATCTCATCATTCATATTGAATTACATAATTTTTCGGTATGGTATACCTCAATCTATTATCACTGATAATAGATGACCATTCAAAAACCAAGATGTCCAAGAATTGTGTGAAAATTTTCATATCCAACATCGTTTCTCAACACCATACTATCCTCAAGTAAATGGCTAAGCAGAGGCCTCTAACAAGACAATTCTGAAAAATACTCAAGAAAATAGTTAACGATGTTGGACATGACTGGCATCTTTAGTTTAATCATGCATTATGGGCCTATAGAACTAGCATCAAAACACCAACAAGAGCTACACCATATGCCTTGGTTTATGGATCAGAGGCCATATTACCCATTGAGGTAGAGATTCCATCACTCCATGTATCACTCAAAGGAATCATTTCAGATGAGGACCATAGAGTATCTAGACTTCAAGAACTAAAATTATTGGATGAACATCGTCAAAAAGCTATCAATCATCTAACAACATATCAACAAAGAATTTCAAGGAGTTACAATCATAGGGTAAAGTCTAGAGTTTTTAGGTTGGTGATTTGGTCCTAAAAGAAAACCCTAGAAATCAACAGGACAGAGAAAAGAAATGAAAGTTTGAACCTAACTGGCTAGGTCCTTTTGTCATCATATCAGTTTATGGATCGGGCACTTATCAACTATCAACACCTGAAGGGGATTTGTTTGACAAACCTCTCACAGTATCCATCTCAGAAAATACTACACCTAAATCACCTAGTACATGTTTCAAAATTCTAAATAATGGTTTCCTTGATGAAAACTTGGCAAACAGGCATCTCGATAACAAAAAATTACAAAAAAGAAAAGAAAAGGAAAAAAAGAGAGAGATCATAAAAATAGGAAAAAGTGCAATAAAAACATATAGTGAAAACATGGAAACAGACACTATTTGTGATTTAACCAACTTTCACCATCTATTGGGATCCATATCATGGTTGTTACTTTCATCATATCACTTTGCATCCATTATCATAACATTACAAATAATCATGTCTCACCTTAGCTTGAGGACAACATCTATCCATCATTGGGGGAAATAAAGAAAACAAGTTTAGAAGGAATGCAACAACAACAATGATTGAAATGCAACCCAACATGGAATGTCAATCACCATCAAAAAAATTCATCAAACATCCGTATCATATCAGAAAATCTGAAAAAAAAAACACAAGTCAAAAAGTTCGTCTCAAAAAGTCTAGCCAAAAAACTTGAGTCTATGTCAGTCAAACTACGTGGTATCTATGTGTATAACGTAGGCAAGGCTAATCTTTGATCAGCCCTCGAGGCCCATAGGATAGGTCAGTAGGTTAGATATTTTGGTTGAAAAATCTCAGAAAATCACAAAAACATCACAAAATCAGGATGGATGATCTAATCTGAATAATGATTGAAACACTTTAAATAAAAGGTGGATACATTATATTTTTGATTATTTATTATCATTTCTTTGGAGTAACTCAATGATTTAATAAGCTAGAGAAACAAGGAAGAAGAATGGTAATTTCATTGTCTGATATCTGTGCGTTAATCATTTACATGTGTGAATTGTTGGGGGATGTGTTCTATGAATGTATAACCGATGACATTCAGAATTCACACACTAAAATGATTGATCTTTGTTTGTTTATGCAAGAAATGCTCAGGTCATCTTGGTTCAATTATACCGAGATGCTTGTGTTCGCTTGCAATATCAAAAATCATGGAAGTTGTACTTAGGTCATCATTGGTCTAAATCATACCATTGATGCTTGTACTCACTTTCAACATTTTAAAAAGCTCTATGATGATACAAAGCACAAAAGTACTGTTAAAATTCCAATAGTTTGCATATAGTTGCATGATAAAATTAGACTACATTCATAAAAATTTCTACATCTGCAGAGTGTTTTGTTACACAAAGGATCCAAGTTGAGTATACTTGACATAAACAAAAATTCATCAAAACCATATAGGTGCATCATCCTTTAATTTACATACATTACAAAGCATTGACATTTTATCATTTCATCATTCATGCATTTGAATCAAATATTTCTGCATTCATCATATCATGTTTTTCCTCATCATATAAAAGTTCTAAAATTAAATCAAATCATTGCATTCATCCAATAAGTACGTCATCCATTCACATTCTATTATCATACATTATTATCATATTCATTTCATCATTTTCATCAATTCATCATTTTATATCATACATCATTATCATCCATGTATTACGTCATAAATTTTATAATTTTTAAAAACCATCCATGTATAAAACATAAAATCATCATACATCCGTACATCATATATCCATACATAAGCATTTAATTCAACATCATAAAAATAAAGAATATCATTTAGATCATCAATACTTCCATCACATATCATGTAAAACTCCACCACATAGCATATAGAACATGAAAAATAAATGCATCCATCATAGAATCATAAATAGGACCATCATAGATAGATAAAAAACTGTTGTATATCATATAAATCATATAATCATCAATGTCAAGTATACAATGAAGTCTGCAATGAAAGAGATACATCATCAAAATTGGTTGAATCAAAGTATACATCATGTCTCAAAAGTATATCACAAAATCATATAGGGGCAGCTAGGATTTGCTACTACCAGATGGTGTAGGCATCTCAGGACCAGTACCTCCCCCACCAGAAGCACTAGGATCTCTCAGATCTCTTTGTGGAGGCTGCATCACACCCTCGCTAAATGTCTGGGTATGTGTCCTACTAGATCTGGAAGGGGCATAGCTCACTCTCTGCTCAACAAGATATGCATCATGATAATGACCTCTATAGAACTCTGCCTCTCAGCCAACATAGAGAACCTCCCTCATATAATCGCCAATGGTGGTACCATCGGCTATTCACTGTAGGGTCTCGGCAGTCCCTTGTGCCTACTCAATGATCTCTTTGGCACTATCTCTCTCCATTGTCAATGTGGTATCCTATGTTTGCACAATTACCAATTGTCCCTGAATGTGTGCTAGGGCCTGTGCATGAGCTTGTGCCTGGGTCTGTAACTGCATCTATGTCTGCGCAAGTAAACCATGTGCCTAAACAAGCTAACCCTGTAGAGTCTGTATCTGCACCTATAGGCTGGCAATCTATGGATGTTGATTTGAAGAAGGTATCTCCACTACTCGCCTCTTACGAGTCCTACTAGATGATGGACCTATATTGCCTACTCCAACCCCTCTGCCATCATCATCACCATCATCTCCATCATCAATACTACTCTCCTCACTGCTGCTATCATCATTGTCACTCATCTCACTATCATCCCCGCTATCCTCCTCTGCCTCAACAACTACAGTTGAGTTCTCTGCAACATCCTCCTCAGCAGGTAGTGGTCCTGGCTCATTCAGAAATGTAATCCGAGGACATGGATGTAATGACAAAAACTATGCATACTCTACAATCACTGGTGCCTCTACAATATCATGATGAATGTCCCAAGCTAAAGGTTATAGAGAACGGTATCCCTCAACTATGGTATCATAAGGTAAAAATGGCCCCCAATCTGCTGTACCACTCCGACGTCGGGCATAATGTGCAACACCTTGAGGCATGCACTAAACAATACCGTACTATCTATAGACCCTCCATAGTAAAAATCTCTCCAATACAAAGCAGGTCTTGCCAATCAAGTACATTAAATCACACAAATAACTAAGCACTACATAATCCTCCTCCCAAGGCTCACAATCCAGATACGGGTGCCATGTGACAGCCTCTAAATCATCTAGTATGCACCTCCAGTGGTCCAACTTACCCATCCTAGACTGGGTAAGGTGACCTATGTATCTGAAAACATAAGGCCTGGTAGCAGGTCTATCTCATACTGGCAGTGGTCACATGATAGCAATATGATCCCACACCCAAACCTGAAGCAAAATGACTCCTGTTGATAGGCTATGCCCTCCCAAATAGACAACTGAATGTAAATCATGATAAAGATGTGCCAGCATGCACATCCCCCAAGCATATCTGGTCCCATGAATGACCATGCTCTCAGGTATGTGGCCCCAACCAATAGAGAATCCCTTTGACCTACGATCAAGACAAAGGAAGCCTCCAATAAATCTAGCAAGCACTATTGGTAAAGTAGCATAGGCATCATCCATCGTACACCACTGAATCCACAATATTGCAATATGATCATCCTAGAATACTCTATGGAGAGTATATCTCCCACCAACCTCATGTGAATCATACGCTACAATATCCCCAACAAATGATATCTGTAATATCCACCACATGTCCTTTGGAGTGACTATCATCTCACCAGTAGGTAGGTGGAAGGTATTATGGTCACTATGCCACCGCTTGACTAAAGTTGTGAGGAGACCCCGATTAATCCTAATCTAGGGCATGTCAAGAAGTGTGGAAAGACCACATCGAGTAATAATCTAAATCTCATCTACTGTCAACTGCAAAATCAAATCAAATTTCCATGGAAACCACTCTCGCATCTGAAGGTTATCCAAAGAATCCTATCATCATAAAAGGTTTACAAAATCAGTGCACTATGTCAAATATCATAGGTCATTATACTATTAGATCCAATCAAATTTTGGTATAAATTTTGATCAAATTCATGAACAAACATCACCAAACCTCACCTATCATGAGGTCATCATTTCAATTTAAATTGGCCTTCGCCTAACGTGAGGTCAATTTATCAAAATCAACCTCACCTATCATGAGGTTCATCACAAATGAAATCATACCTCAGCTATCATGAGGTTCATCACAAATGAAATCATACCTCACCTATCATGAGGTTCATCACAAATGAGATTATTCCTCACCTATTATGAGAATAAGTCTTATCTATCATCAAAATCAATCATAAGGGTTATTTGGATCATCAAATCATACCAAACCAAAGAGTGGACATGACCAAGACTGACAAAATCAAGTTTAAATTTATCAAAATTTGCAAATTTGACTTGGATGCGCTAAAACAGGCATTCAAGGCACTAAAATATTAAAAGCGCTATTTAATAAATCTAAGGCACTAAAATAGGTCTCCAAGGTGCTACACTACCAAAACTGCTATTTAATCATTCAGATGTGCTATAACAGTCTATCAAAGCATCGCATTAATCAAGGTGCTATTTCGGAAGGTCAAAGCACCAAAACACTAGCTCGAAGTGCTAAAACCTTCTAAGTGCTAATTTCAACTATAAAAGCGCTAATTTATCCTATCAACACGCTAATTTTTCAAAGCACTAAACAATCCTACCAAAGTGCTAAAATTTTTAACGAAAGCGCTAAAATAGGCCCTAGGAGCACTACACCAAAGTGCAAAGTGCTAAAGCGCATACTTGAAGTGCTAAAACTATAAAAAAAATAAAATGCGAAAAAAGACACGAAAATTGAGATTGCACAAAATACGAGGATTATGGGTATGTACCAAAGGTTCGTAAGCGGCCGGGCACTGGTGATATCATACATGCTCGAACTGGTGGGTATGGTAAGGAATTGGTATCCTGCTACAAGTGGGTCAAATATGTCTCTCTCACAAAGATTTCAAAAGTCAATTGCACAAATGATTATGAAAATGACCTTTTGACCTTTTATTAGTTTATTAAAGGTGGAATTTTGTGGGATTTTTAACATTTTTAATTAATTTTATTTGGAAAATTAATTGGAATTTATCCAAGGGCCAAAATTTCTTCATCATTATCGAGAGATAAATTATCTCATCATCCAATCTCCATCAAATCATCATTGAATCATTATCAAATCATCAAAAAAATATTAGAAAATTGATTTTTTTTGAAAAATCCAGAAAAATCCAAAAATCATAAATTTATCTCCCAAGGGGGCATATATCCATCAATCACTTGAAAATCAACATTTGGGGCATACTGAAAAAAATTCGTCAATAATGGCAGTAGTAGCAAAATTTTCTTTGAAGCAATGTGTAAACACGTCACTTCAAAGAGGGCCAAAATGTATACACCTAAAATTGGCCTGGAGAATCTGATTAATTAAATATGACTTATTTGATTAATTATCCTAAATTCCTCTACTATTGTATAAATAGAAATATTTATTTATATAGTTCATGTTTAAATTCATATTTAACTTCTTCTAAATTCTTATAAATTCTTATATTATTTCATCTTAATTAAATAAACAAAATTAAATACTTTGTTTGATTTAATTATCATTTTCCCCTATTTTATTTCTATCACATCAACCTTAATAAATTAAACAAAGGTTAAACACTTTATTGTTTAATTATCGTAAATTCTTCTATTTTAATTTAATAAACAATTTCTATAGTTTGTTTTATTAAATTATTTATCCCTCTTTTGCTAATTTAAATAAATAAATAAATATTTAAATAAAGGCATAAATCAAATTCCTCTATTTCCTCAACTACCAAATTAGATATTATATATCTAATTTATGTCTAAATTAATTGATTCAATCTTCACAGGAAGATTTGGAGACTAATTGGAAATCAATCTCTCGATCCTCTTCCATCAATCCTTCCTATCATCTTGCCTAGTGTTTTCATGGGTAGGAACAATTCTCAAATTCTTCTCAATCTCCTCCATCTCTCACCATTTAATCCTCCAGATTGAATCCAAGCCTCTATTTGCTGCCCCTGTGCAAATTTGTTTGCCGGGAAATCTATAAATATAGCTTCATTCAACAGTAAATGGATCCAGAATATCTCATCTTTGTGCAATCTTACTCTGCAGGAAAAGAAATCAAGCATCATAGCAATAGCAATAGCAATCATAAGCATTTTTAGAATTCATAAATCATGGCTGCATTTAGTTTTACTGTAGCTTCATTTATCCATTTTATGTCAATTTAGTTTAATAATCATCATATAGGATTAGTTTCCTGCATTTTGAAAACTTCCTGTTCTCTAGATTGTCATTTTAACAGTCACAATGCTTACACAATTTGAGAGCTGTAGTGATTTAATAAATCTTTGGAGATAAAGCGCAATATGATGCTTTCAATGGATTTCTGGTTTTTTAAATAGCTTATTTGTTGATTAAATTCATTGATATAATGTTGTATTAAGAGGTGTTTTCTAGATAGTTTACTATTTACTTATTCACACTTACAATGATGATGATGATCATGATAGTGATGATGATGATGAGCCAGTTGTTGGTAGTAGCCAGTGACATTCATGATCATATAGACTGCATCATGGATCATTGCTGATATATCGTTATGATGCCTCTTTTCATGGTTACTATCATATGTATCATTTTCATGGCCTATAGTACCATATTATTGAGTTGTATCATTTTGACATGTATCATTTTGACTTATATCATTTGGACATGTATAATCTTGACTTGTATAATTTTGAGATACATAATTTATCATTTTCACATATATCATTTGTACATGTATCATTTTGACTTATGTCGACTATTGGACATGTATCATTTGGCATGTTATTGATCTACTGGAATATTTGACTTTCACTTGTTTTAGTTATATATGATGATGATCTTATCAATATTGACTTGTCAATTTATATATATTGAAAGTGTTCAATGATTTTTGGATGGATATTTATTACATATGCTGATTTTAATTTATTGCTCAAAATGGATGTTGTCAAATTCAATTAAATTATAGATATTTGACTCACTTGTTTTAATTATAGATGATAATCATGTTATAATAATTATCTTGTTATTTAGTCATATGAGTTAAATAATTAAATTACTTACTCTATAATCATATGAGTTATTTAAGAGGCATGATATATTTAACTAATTAAATTGAAATAAAACATATTATTTAATTTACTTACTATAATCATATGAGTTATCTAAAAGGCATGATATATTTAACTAATTAAATTCAAATAAAACATATTAAATTAATAAATGGAAGCAAAACAAGAAGCATTTTTAGAAGAAAAAAAGGAAGCAACAATGGAAGCCAAACTAGAAGCAAACCAGAAGAATTCTTGGAAGAAAAACTTGGTGTTATTTAGGAAGCAAAAACATAAGCAATTCAGGTAGCAAACAAAGAAGTAATAATGGAAGCAATTTTAGAAGCAACAAAATATGCAATAATAGAAGCCATATTAGAAGCAACAAAAGATGTAAAAGTGGAAGTAAAGCTAGATGCAACAAGTGGTGTTATATTAGAAGCAAAATTGGAAGAAAAATTGGAAGTAAAATCGGTAGAAAAATTGGAAGCAAAATTGGAAGCAAAAATGGAAGAAAAATTGGAAGCAAAACCAGAAGGAAAATTGGAAGCAAAACTAGAAGAAAAATTGGAAGCAAATCTAGAAGCAACACAAGAGGAAAAACCAAAAGCATAATTGGAAGCCAAACTGGAAGCAACAAAATCCACTGCAAAATCCAGTGCAAAATCTGGCACAAAAAATGGTGCTAGAGTGAACATGCAGTTTGGTGCTGAGTTTTGCGTTAGCAGAAGTGTCCAAATTATCAACTCAAATGCACTAAATTCTGATGCTATTTTAGGTACTAATTTCCTATTTTTTTGTAGTGAATAGAAGATGATGTGTCCTTGAGAAGACCTTCAGATGAAGAGATTACAAGATATATGGTGGCTTTGGCTGCTCAAGCTAGAAGCTCATATAACCAAAGAAATAGGATAGTTGATGGTGAAAAAGATAATCCTGCTAGTCTTTTCAATAAGGAGAAAAAAATCAAGGGCAAAGAGAAAAATTTTGATGGTAAAGCAACAATAGTCGAAGCTAAGGAAGGAAGGGGAGATAAGATTTGGGCTAAAAAGGTTGATAATCCAAAAGTAGAGGGAGATCTCAAGACCCTTTCTATTAAGACAAAGACATGGAGAAAAAAACATGAAACTATGAGAAAAGATGTCAAGCCTAAAGCCAAGACAACCAAAAATCAACAAAAGGAAAATAGCATAGAACAAGGTATGCTCCCAATTGAGTTACCTAAGTACACTCTAGTTGATATGTTCCAATTACTTAGTCAAGTGAAATTTTTCATTCCTTTCCTCGAGATCATGAGGATTTATGAACATAAAAAAAATGAAGTAGCCCTTATCAATGGTGCTACTATAGCCTGTGTTGAATTAGTGGTTCCTACTCCACCCAAAGTGAGTGAAAAGGAACAGAAAGATAAGGAAGTAAAGGGAGTGATTACTGAAATCCCTCATATTTTTCTAGGAAACTCAATAACAACTTGCCCTGGGAAGATAGACCCATTCTTCCTCACATTGATTGAGGGAAATTTTCTAAAAAAAAATTAGTATTGATTCTGGAGCATCTAACAAGATTATGCTAGCCAAGATCATGGAGGCATTGGGACTGAAATTTGATAGCACTCATGGTAAGTGTTATGCTATGGATTCAAGAGAAGTCCCTATTACCAGTGTAATTAATGAGCTCCTTTACATATTGGTAGCATATCTAGAGAAAGAGTTTAAGATGAGTGTGGTAGTAGTAGATATCCCACCTAATTATGGAATGTTGTTATCTAGAAAATGGAGTGCTTCAATGGGAGGTAGTATGCAGTGTGAAATGTCTTATGCTACTTTTCATATTGATGGTAAGGATGTGCAAGTGGTATGAGAACCAAAGGTGTTACATATGTTGGAGCATGCTCCTAAAGATGATGCAATTCTTTTTATAGATACATATCAATGACTTCAAGGTGGAAGAAGTACCAAGAGAAACTGATAGATGTCTTACACCTATAGATAATAAAGTAACAAGGTTATCCGATGAGGATGGATTATGGAAAATGTATTTTGATGGTGTAAGTTCCAAAGAAATATCTAGTATAGGAATATTGCTAGTATCACCTACTTGCAATACAAACAAATTCTCTTTCACTTTGTCTTTTGTCTGCACAAATAATGCGGTAGAATATGAAGCACTATTACTTGGGTTGAGGCTCGTTGAGAAATATGGAATAAAAAAGTTGATGGTAATTGGTGATTCTAAGCTAGTAATATCCCAAGTAAGAGCCAGAAATTCTTGTAAAAACAATAGACTGAAATAGTACAAAAATATTGTCTAGGATTCCATAGAGCAGTTTGATGTTTTTTAAATCAACTAGATGGAGAGAGGACATAATAGAGTTGCAAACTTACTTGCTAACATTGCATTAAGACCAAATGATATAAATTTTTTAGGTATCTCAAAGGTTGAGATGCAATCAAGGCCTTGTATTCCTAAAAATGTGCACAATTGGAAAATCTTCAATGACGATGAAGATATTTTAATTTTTTTGAGATGTGTAGATAAATATGAAGGTCAAGAGATTGATTTTGGGGAATTTTTGGAAAAAATAGATTGTAATGATACAATTTTTGGTAAAAAGATAATCCAACTAAGGACAAAAAAAATCCCCAAGGGTCTTGTAGCACTAGAAAGGGTCTTTGATAGCCAAGATAAGAGTAAGGTTAAAATAAATTTTTCTTATCCAAAGGTTCTGGAAGATGTGAATTTTGGGACTACAAATGCCCCTAAAAATGTATATGTAGGAAAGAAAATGAAACCTAAGGTTAAGGAAATTTTGATTTCCTTACTGAGAAAATATAGACATGTCTTTTCCTAGTCATACGATGAACAGAAAGCATATAGAGAGGAATTATTTCGGCATGATATTACTCTAAATGAAGATGCTAATACTTTTAGGTAGAAGCAAAGATGAATTAATCCTACCTTAGCTCCTAAGATGGAAGAAGAACTGATGAAGCTAAGAGATTTTGGTATCATAAAACCTATTAGGCATTCTTCATGGGTGTCCAATCTAGTACCAGTTAGAAAAAAGAATGGTGATAGAAGGTTATGTGTGGATTTAAAAAATCTCAACATATCATCATTAAAGAATAACTATCCTCTACCGAATATGGAAGCCATGTTGCAGAAGGTGAATGGTTGTGAGTTATTATCAATGATGGATGGATTTTTTAGTTATAACCAAGTGAAAGTAAAGGAGTTTGAGTAGTACAAGACTTCATTCACTACTCCATGGGGCACTAATGTATATGTAAGGATTCCATTTGGCTTAACAAATGTAGGTGCCACTTTTTAGAGAGCTATGGATATAGACTTTTTAATTTTATAGATTTGTTCATGGATAACTATCAAGATGACTTGATAGCCTACTCCAAGAAGGAGGAATATCATTGCACACAATTGGAGAAGGTATTTATCAGGGCTTTAGATTATGGGATCTCATTGAATCCAAAAAAATGCGCCTTTGGGGTTATTGAAGGAAAATTCTTGGGCACATTGTGTCCAAAGAAGGAGTGAGAATTGAACCTCAAAGGGCAGCAGCCATAGATAAAATCCCTTGGACAAAGAATGTCAAGGGAATTTAATAATTCTTTATAAAAATCAACTTCTTGAGGAGATATGTGATCAATTTTTTTGAAATTACAAGACCTATCTATTGTTTGGTGTTTTCGCACAACAACAACTCAGACAGAATGAAAGTTATCCTATTTCTCTTGAAAGGTTGGTCTCTATGAACAAAGAAATAACCCCAAGGTCTCACAGGTGTTAGGTCACGACAATGTAGTAGAACAAACTCAGTGATAAAATGTGAAAATGTTGGTAATCACAAGGGGTCTTACATACAAATGTTGGAAGCTCTAAACTCATCAAATTTTAAGATATGGTGATGCTTTAATTTCTAGTTCTAACCATATAATAAAGAAACAACAAAATATGAGGGTTTCAGAAGTCTTAATGTTAACACTAATTCTAAGATTAACCATGCAAATGATGAAATACTTGGAATGGACCAATCCCTTAAACTAATTTTTGTTTGACCCAGGTTGTACCTACAATCTTACAGAAAATAGTGCAATCTTCTAAGGTGTTAAAGATTTTTAGGCTGTAGGCATTCATTCAATAAGACTGAATGAATATCTAGAGTTGAACTAAGCACATGAATATGAGGTATAGGTTGAACTTTCATAGCATTCCCACAATCAAGAAGCTACCCAAAGTATGAACCAGGGATTTCTACAACACTCCAAGCATGAAATCACAAGCATTAATAACTAAACCTAAGATATATTCAAACATTTCCAAGCGATTAAAAAGATAGAACAAGAACAATGCAAGAGAAGGCACTAGTCATAACAAAATGTCTTCACTTTGTATTAAATCATCACATTTGCAATAATTCCAGTCTATTATAGCACTTACTTGAAATGTAAAAACTAACTTCTAATCATCTAAAATGCTACTCTACTACTAAATCTACTATTTACAAGTATTCTAGCTTAACCAGCCAATCTAAACCGAACCTAACCTAATGATCTCAACCTACTAATCTCAAAACTCCACCAAACCGAAAAAATGAGGCCAAAGGCCATACTTATAGAAACATGCCCACGTGAACCAGAGCTAGGGTTACAAAGAAATTCGACCACCAACAAAATCGGCCCCGACAGCTAGCAATAACTCACCATCAAGTAATAAATGCAGCAAGGACCTCTTCAGATCAATCTAGGATCGCACAAAGTCAGGGGAACAGATCCTCGAGCCACACCCACCAATAAGGCTTCACCCGCATCAACAAAAATGCATGTGAAACACTAAGATGGACATGAGCCACCGATCAGATCCAAGCTGGGAAAACAAATGACTCGGATTGAATAAAACTAGGTTGAGGCCCCTTAGATCATGTCTACCCATCATTAATGACCACCAAACACATCAACCTTGCATGTAGGAATGGGCTTCATTTGACAACAGCCACAAAGCACATGACCGCACTTGTAGATCTGCCAACTCTTCAAAGTACACCCAATAACCCCAACTTGATCCAACTTGCATTCAAACAGGCCACCATTAATACTCAATACATCATCAAAATATAAGAAGGTATATTAGAGTTCCTAAGGCAAGAGAGTCATGCACAAACCCAGGCGAAAGCGGAAACAAAACTAGGTGGGGGAAGAGACAAAACAAGAATAGGAATAGAGAGGAAAACGAGAAGAGGCAGAAAAAAAAATCAACCCCGACGAAGGCGGAGGTGGAAACAAAAATAACCTCGACGGAGGCGGAGGCGGAACCAAGATGGGAAAGGAAGGGAAACAGGCAGAAGTAGAAATGAAACCAACCCTAGTGGAAGCGGGGGTGGAATGGGAAAGGGAACCGAACCATGAACTTTATGAAAGTTCAAAGTTAGGTTCCATCCCAATATCAGATCCGGCGAAAGAAAGGAAGACCGAAGAAAACCCAAGGGAAAGAAACCAACCCGAAGGCCGAACACAATGAAACAATGAAGACACGGGAAATGGAGTCAGAACAGGAATGGGAATAGAACCATGATCTTGGTGAAAATTCAAAGTTAAGTTCCATCCCGGTTCCGCCTTCAACAAACAAAGGAAAAAGTGAAGCGAAGAAAACCTAAGGGAGGAAAACCAACTTGAATTCCGAAGACAAACAAAACAATGGGAAAAACAAGAATGCGGGAGGTGGAGTCAGAACAAGAATGGAAACTAAACCATGAACTTAGTGAAAGTTTAAAGTTAAGCTCCATCTCAGTCCTGCCTCTGACGAAATGAAAGAAAAAGAAAAGCAAAGCAAAGAAAACCTAAGGGAGGAAAGAGACCCTTAGGACAAAAAAAAAAAATGAAGAAGAAAGAAAAAGAGTGGGAAGCAGAGCCAAAACAGGAACAGGAACCGAACCGTAAACTTAGTGAAAGTTCAGAGTTAAGTCCCATCCCAGTTCCACCCCTAGTAGAACAAAAGAAATAAGGAAAACAAGGAAAACCTAAGGGAGAAAACCAACGCTTAGGACCCAAAAAAAAACACCAAGGGAGAAAACATAAGGCAAACAAAGACCACCCTAGAGAGGACACTAGCAAGACTCCAAAACCACTAGGAACTCAACACAAAGGCACCCATAACCAAGGCAAGCATCAAAGACAAAAAACCCCAATATTTTCAAAGATAAGCACAGAAGAGGGGGCAAGCCACAGAAACGGGCCAAAAGGGCAGGCCAAGAGAGGGTCCCCACTTTTAGTGGGGCATGTGTGCAAAACTACACAACACTATCTCCAAGATGTTGAAGAAGGGAGAAAAGGTAGTTTGGAGTGAAGAGCCTAGTCAGGAGCTCAAGAGAATTAAGAAAGATATTAAGGAGGCTCCAGTTTTGAAATCTCCTAATTTTTCTAAGCCAATACATATTTTTTCTTTCTCTTCTTCCCATACTATTGTTGTTGTATTACTACAAAAATTAAATGAAGGATTTGAATAGCCTATTGCATTCTTTAGCAAATAGCTGTAGGAAACAGAGCTCAATTATGATATGGTTAAAAAGAAAGCTTATGCTCTAGTCAAGGTTGTGAAAATTTTTAGAACTTATTTAGTAGGGGCTATAGTCATAGCTTTTGTACCAAGTTTTGTTATGAAAGATATATTCACTCAACAAGAAACCACAGGCAGAAGGTGTAGATGGATCAATAAGATCTAAGAATTCAATATTGATGTCCAAATCACCAAGTTAGTAAGAGGGAAAGGCCTAGCTAAATTGATGGAAGAGGCTAATTTCAAATTAAATCAAATAAATCAGATAGAGACTATTGATGTTGCACCTATTTTTGATATGCAAGCATGTGGATGGTATAGAAGGATTGACTAGTATTTACAAAATTTGCAATATCCTGTAGATATGGTTGATAATGACAAGAGGACATTAAAATTGCATGCCATTATGTAATTATTGACAATGAGTTGTGGTGGAGAAGCCTTGATGGTGTGTTTCTTAAATGTGTGGATGGAAAGTAGGCATTAGAACTCTTGCAAGAAATGCGCAATGGAGTGTGTGGTGGTCAATACATGGAAAAGACCACTGCTCATAATATCTTAAGAGCAGGATTATAGTGCCCTAATGTTTTTAAGGATTCCCATAAGTTTTTTAAGACTTGTGATGCTTGATAAAGACTTGTAGGAAAATTGAAGTTTTTAGGAAGTTTACCACTTAGGCCTCTTTCTATTCAAGCTCCATTGTAGCAATGGGGAGTTGACTTCATCAGTGAAATAATAGAGAAGTCTAGTGGAGGGCACTAATGGATCCTTGTTGCCACCAACTAATTCACTAAATGTGTAGAATTAATACCCATGAGGAAAGCAACAAGCAAAGTGGTAGTTGAATTCCTATTGAATAATATCTTGATTGGGTTTTGAGTCCCAAAAAAGATCATTTCAGATAATGCTATGTGTTTTAGATCAGGGGAGTTCAAGGATTTTTATGATAAACATGGCACATAGATTTCTTATTCTTCACCTTACCATCCTCAAGCAAATGGTCAAGCTAAGTCTAGTAATAAGAGCTTAATGAAAATTATCAAAAGAGTGATAGATAAGAACACAAAAGCTTGGGATTCAAAGTTGAAGCTAGCACTCTGGGTAGATAGGGTAACTGTGAAGAAGGCCATTGGTTATTCACCATTTGGTTTAGTGTATGGTTTGGATGCTAGGTTGCCACAAAACAACTTGCTAAGGATGTATAAATTTGTGTAGTAATATGATGAGGATGTATGTAGCACATAATTGATAATCTAGTGCAAATAGATGAAAGTAGAAGAGAAGCTCAGGCCAAGAATGCAAAGATGCAATTGTAGGTTAAACACTTGCATGACAAGAGAGCTTCTCCCAAAAAATTTGAGGTGAATAGTATGGTACTAGTCTGGAATTCTAGGGATCAAGATAAGGGTAAGCATGGTAAGTTTGAAATATTATGGTTAGGCCCTTATCTGATAGCTAGCACACATGGGGAGGATTCATAATTCCTCCAAAGCTTGACAAGTGAATTTATTGAACTACCAATACATGGATAGTTCTTGAAACCATACTTCTCCTAAGTATGCTCTACTCCATGTACATTGTAGGTTTTTTACATTTTGTAAATAGGTATGTTTGCTTTGGTTGTGTTTGGTTTGGTCCTGCCACCTAGTCTAAGTAGCTCCTAGATTTTTGGTTCTCTGTGTCTTGGTTGGTCTTCTTCAACCCAGGATTCTAAGATCTCGCCATGCCTACGAGAGACATGCATCCCTAGTCAGAGCCACTAATAGAACCCCCTGAATATTTTTGGTTCCATTTATTACCCTACAAATTTTTTGATGAATCTATCTCTCTAAGCTTAGGGTTTTTTCTTTTCATCACTATTCTAGGGTTTTATGTTACTAGGATCCTTATTGATAAACCCTTAGGCTCGTATCCTTGCTGAAAATCTAATTCATCGTTGACTCCCTACTATCGATTCCCAGCCTTTTAAGTTGCACCTTATGCCATATGAACCTATGAAATTACCGACCCCTTGGTTTAGGTTTGTCAGTCGTTAAGTGTTTTTCCATCACTTTAATATTTTCTAAGTAAAGAAAACTATTTCCCATCAAAGTGACCCATCTTAAAGTATTTGATCCCATGGGTCTTAGTCCCATCGACCTAGTCGGGTCCCCTTCTTAAGACTAACATTTTTGGCATGTGTAGATATTGGATTTTATGTTGTCCATTTGATTATAGCATGCAAATCTAAATTGTTCCCTATGCACCCACTCTGATTCATTTTCCATTATTTTAGTCGCATGGGCTAGTGGGTACAGGCCATGTGTCTTCTACACTGGTGAGCCCAGGTTCTATTTGAAGTATTGAAAATGGAATTGATGGTGGTTGATTGGGTGACATTGCTTCATATTTTCCACTCCTCGCTGCCCCATCCTATTTTATTTTATATTTAAGAAAACCCACGGGCTAGTGGGTGGTGTGACACCTATTGCCTTTTGGAGGGGCCCACTTGGCTTGGATGATGGATATTGTCACTATAGAGCTAGGGTCAATGGTTGATAGCAGGTGACATGGGTTAATATTGACTGCTCCCTACTATCCCATGTAGGTCCCACCCTTTCTGCCAAGTTCTCAATGGGGAAGCAAGCAACTGCCATGTGGAATAACCTGGAGGGCGTGGAAGACATTAAAATAAAGGAAAATATAAATTAAATATTGAAACATGGGAATGGATAATAAAATGTGTGCCACTAAAGGGAAATATGTGGCACGTGTTTTAATGACATCAAAGATCTTTTAATCTAATTTGTTGGTTTTGTCAAAAGAATAAGGCCATGTACAATGGGTCTTGGATTAAGCTATGGGTATATTGAAGCTATGAGATTCCATCTCAACCCTTCCCCATCGCCTCATTGATGAAAGATAAACACGGGTTAAGACTCATGGGGGTGAGGGAAACTGGACACATGGATTTTGGTTGTACCGACAATGAAAATGGTGGAGCCCATAGATCATCAACAAGTGGTTCCATGTGGCTTATTATCATTTGATGGGAATTATGACTACATATAGTTAGATTTTTCAAATCAAGCTAACTAAATTTGGACCATCCATTAGTTGACACACCCACGCCATCAATGGCTAGCATTCAAATTTTAGTTTGAAGGCAAGTGAGCCATTCTTGTTCACACAAGCAAACCTTAATAATGGAAAGGGCGTCAAACTACCAATATAGGAGATTGCATAGCTATTAAAACCTATCTTAAAAGTATAATTAAGCATTGTGAAGGACATTTTGCATATTTGGAGAGCTCATGATGTGGTCTTTAGACTTGTTCAACATCAAGGCTAGGGCTATTAACCTATGAAAAACCTATAAGTCAATTACTGCCTTTCTATTTGAATTACTAATCATTTTTTGTCTCCAAACCTTTAAGTCAATTAGGATTTTCTTGGTTTTTCATTTTAAGGTTTGACATTCATTAAAAGAAAATAGTTGATTCTGCATTACTAGAAGTCATGTCAAACCCTTGTCTGAGCTGTAAGCTTTGTTCCAAGAAACCAAAAACCCTTGGTTTTTAAAATTCTTGTGCCATGGCTGCCAACACAAAGTCGAGTGCATCTTCATCCAAAGGGGAAAAGTATGTTCCCAAAATACCTTTGAATAAGGACCTTACTAACTAGTTTCCACCATCAACCAGTGAAAATTCTAAGGGTCCGTTACTTCTCTAACGTCCATAGATAGTTGAAGGCTTGATTGACAAGAATAGTTCTATAAGGGATGCCAAGTTACCTTGCACTAGGTGGGAATTGTTCTATGGTTGGTTAAAAAATAGAAACATGGGAATCCCAGTTGGTAACCCCTAGAATTGTGACCTAGGAAATTTAATTATGCCCAATGTCTATATGGATGTTGATTTTCATAAAGAAGTGGCCACCAATCATGAATCAATTACAAGAATTGTAAGGACATATGATGGGAAGGAGATGGTTAAAATTAACAGGGATGAAATAGCTCATGTTTTCAAACTCACTAGATGGAGTGATGAAATGCCTAAAATTGATGAAATTATTATTAAAGAGTAATATGATAGATCTAAGATTGGATTTAGGGTCCACATACTATTGATGTATTTAGAAAAAATTGGGGGTTGAAGAGTTACATTAGGGCCACAAGATAAGGAGCCTTTCCCTATCAGTTATTTTATTCCTTACTTCCAAAGAGCTTTTTACTCCATTTTCTAGATAATTGGTTATGATCCTATCACTAGAATTCCTATGGCATGGATGTATATGGTAGCCCATATTCAACACCCCCAATATTGCAAAGTATATGACTATGCGAGGTTTCTCATAGAGAAAATTCATGATGGTTTGATAAGATTAAAGAAAGGAATAGATGGAGTAAAATTTGGTTGGTACTCATTATTAATGCATTTTGTTTTGTTCAAAGGTGAACCCTACTTTGGGAAAAATATGACTTTGGATTGGATGGAGGGTACCTTGGAACTTCTTGTTCAATGTTGGACTACTATCCTTGATAAGGAAGATAGGACATATGATTATGTGACTTTTCAGAACTTGTTTGCTTTAGAATTAAAGAGGGCCTTGGTTGTAAATGTGCCTAGGATTCCCAAGGCTCTTCATGATTTCTTAAGACCCAAGGAAAGAAGGCCTGAGTTGGGAATTGATCATAATTTGGGATATTTCATCCCATATCCCACATACATTGTTTTAAGATTAAATGGATCCTTTGTGGCACCTCACTTACTTCCAAGGTGTGAAAAAAGAATTGGTTTCCTTGAAGTTATATGGAAATTAGGAAATGTGGAAAATGAACATTTGTTGAATCAAGGAAAAGGAACATGTTTTTCCTTCATATACATGCTTCTCTAATTTTGTAATGAAAAAATGAGGTTGGAATAAGATACTTTACATACTCAAAACCTTTCGTATGCAAAGAGCAGTGGAGAGGAATAGGTATGATCCCGAAGGTTTCTTAGCCTATTTGAAGGAACGGAACAAGAGTTATAAATTTGTGTACATTTTTCAATTCCCAAAGGATGTGATAAGAAATGTGTTTGATTTTATGGAGCAAGATAGGAGAAATCCAAGGTTGATTGCATTTAATAAAATGCAGAGAAAGATAAGGGAGAAGAAACCCGATTTCATTACTTTCCAGAAAATTGAGAATGTCATGCAGAAGGTGGAATATGTGTTTCAAAACTCTGAAACAATATTGGGCCAACTTGAAAGTGAAAAGATAACTCTAGATAAGGGGAAAGCCCCCATTGAAGAAGAACAGGGTGGGGGAGAAATCCCTATTATGCAAGAAAAGTCTGCATCACTGACCCTTGAGGAACCAAAGATTAAGTTCTTTATAAGGAGAAAGAATAAGGCAAAGAAGGATGATGAGATTAATACTCCCTCCCAACAAGAGAAGCCAAGACTGCCTTCTCCAGTGCCACAGATACCCCCAACATCTCCTTCAAGACCAACAGAGCCTAAAATTATAGATGTTGATGATCCACCACTGCATGTATCATCACCAAGAGAGCCGTAGTTAAAGAAGCAAAAGGTTGTAGTAACTAGTTTTGTGGAATATGCTGATGAAGAATCTGATGATGGCATTTGGGTATCAGAGTAGGAGATACAAGAAGGAACACCCCCTACACTGACAATGATGGAATCACAACAATTGAGTATGAGGTTGACCAAGGCTGACATCACTAGGGCTAATGGTAAAGATGATATCCAGGTGGAGGCATGTACAAATTTCATGAATGATGACTCATTTGTAAAATCTCAAGCTTTTATAGATTTTTCGTATAGGGCCAAGAGGGATGATTATGTCATTAGTCTAGCTAGAGAAAAAAGTCTTCATCCAAAATTGCTTGATGTAACTATTCAAATAAGAGTCTTGGGTGATATGAGATCTAGGTTTCAAAATATGACTACAAGGGAAAGAAGAGAGTTATTAAGGAATAGTAGTATTTTGTTGCTGCCAGAGTGGGATTTAGCTTCTTCCATAACTTTTGATACCATAAAGAGATGTGATAGACCTCTTTACAATTCAGAAGAAGAGGTTGCAATTACATTACAAGGGTCTATTTCTAGTGAACAATGGGATGCATTAGCTATTTGGTCTTTAGCTCCAAGCACAAGGAAGCTTGACATTGCTAAGCTTGCACCTAACTATAGTGGAGGCCTAGTAATAAAAAGAGTATCAGAAACATCGGCTCTAGAGGCAACAAACCTATTAGTACATGTTGCACAATTCACAATGGCCACTATGGAGTCTATAACTACAGAAAAAAGAAAAGCTTAGGATAGATTTAAATAATTTTTTAGCTGACTATGTAATGGTTGAGCAACAGAAAATTTAGTTACAAGAAAAGTTGCATTATTGGAGGAAAAGTTGAAAAATTTGCAACCAAGAAAGCATGAGAAGACTGGTGATGACTCCAATACCACTTCACAAGAAGCTGCAACCCCCAACTTTACCCTTGAAGAAAGTTCCTCATGGGAAATTGTGCCATACAACATGGGAAGTGTGCCCATTTCAATGATAGTGCCTAACGTATCAAAAGCATTACAAGCTAAGGAGGATATCAATAAGGATGAGTTGCTCAAGAAATTAGAAGAGTATAAAGATAAATGTGGAAATAATGGTAATGAAATATTTATGAGCGATATGAAAATTGTCACTACAGTTTTAGAGAATCTAAACAAAGGAGTGAATAATAGATTGAATAGTATTCATGATAACTACTCCTCTATGGTGGCTGCTATAAATAATTTTGACAATGACAAGGAAAGGGTTATTCCACTCATGGAGATATGGATTCCCATATTTCAAGAATTGATAATGATGCCCATTGGAGCTAAGAAGGAAGCTAACCCCCTTGAAAGGCTTAATCCTACTATTGCTCTTGTAGGTGAAATAAGAGGATATAGGGGGATCATTGAGCCTTTGGAAGTCAAAATAAGGGAATTGGTGAAATCCTTTCATGAATCAAATCATGGTCTCCTCCCATCCATTTTAAGGGATAATGGTAATATAAAAATCCCACAGGAGTGGAGAGATGAAACTAATAAAACCATTTTAGAGTAGGCAGTTTCAATTTGTCAGAGGTGTGATATGGGTACATTAAAAAGAAATATGGACATGTTGGCTCGTGCAAATATTGTCTTATTAGAATTTGATAAGGAGGCTAATCAAATTGTCACTAAGTATTCCCCTTATAAAGAGAAGCCTAAGGAATTCATGAATTTTGATTGGTCTACTGAAGAGGAATTCCTATCATGGAGAGATAAATACTTGGATGGGGTGGTAGACCGAATTGAAATGGTGGGGTGGTGATTTGAAAATTTTGATTTTGAAGTCTACAATCATGATGAGTAACAGATAGGTGAAAATGCACTGTATAGCTTGGATTTAGTACAGATTAGGATTTTGCTCAAGTATAGAAAATATAGTGCATTTTCTCCAAATTGAATTAATAACAGGTTTGCAAATGTGGAATCTTTCTTCATCCTTTCCTTTCTATTTCTTTCTTGTTTTCTTTCATTTTCACTTGGTGTGCGTGGGTACACTTTTTGAGGAAAATGCTCGAAGATGCCTTTTGAAAGGTGGGACCAGATCTCCAATGACGAATGAGGATTACTTTTGTCTCATGTTTGTTCCCACCATTTGTGAGCTCAAGTGTAACTGAAAAAGGGAATATATGCTACAACAGTCCAATAGAATGGTGACATGTGTGCTTTTTTGTCTGAAGCTTGTTTTTCTCCTTTATTTATATAAGAAGGAATTCAAGATCAGAAAGTGGGGTTCATTGTATTACAATTAACATGGTGAATTATAGAAGGAATACAAACCATATTTTAAGTTTTTTTTGTCTTAGGTTCTGAGTTTGTAGTTGCATATGTAATTTTGATAACAAGATAGCAAATATGAAGTAGAGGTGCTAATTTCATGACCATTTTCTCCCCTTTGTATGCATTTTATGAGTCATGAATAATATACTTAAGGATTGTTTTGTTCATCTCCATTGTTTCTAGTGGTTGTATGATTTATTTCTTGCTAATTAGTTCAAGGAATTGGTATAAGCGCTTGAATGAGGTTGTCGATTCATATGAATTGTGTGCTAGGATATTTGTAAGAAGTGGTGGTCAAAAAAGTAATATGGGAATATTGTAATGTAGTGTTCTTTGAAGCTTATTTTATGCTATGTGAAGAATTATCATTAGGTTGCATAGGTTAATATTGACTCTATGTTTAGGATAAGGCATTGGTTCAAGTAAAATGTTCATAATATAGTTTCTAGGTCAATTCATTAGCAAATCACTCTTTATTTACAAATATTTTGAATGAGTTACCATTGTAGTTATGTTGAGTTCCATTATTCTCATGCTACAAGTGTAGTATATTACAAAAAAAATTGCCAACCTTTTTGATATATTACATTGTTGAGTAGTTATATGAGAAGTATCTATTATTGACAATGTATTTAAATATTAGTCGCATAAATTCTTGAGTAAACATTGTGGGATCACCATGTTGGAAAGAGAAATTGCTAGTATCATTTGGTGTTGTCATTGATGACAACCCTAATTGATGATTAGATATGCACATCATCATTCAATCACATCGGCAAGCAAATTGAAGATTGACAAGGAAGAACAGAGCATATGGTAGTTCAGTGTTCATCGATCTATATGAATATTTTATGTTATTGTTTTGTGGTGCATATCTTAGGAAATCGTTTTTGTTATATTATATCTATTAGTATTGAAGCACAGTGGTTCGTATCGATCCTTGTGTGAGTTTCAAGATCTGGTTGGCTAATTCTCTGTTTTACTAGTACTAGAGCCGACTTCTTGAATGTATCATGTCGCATATAAATGGAAAGTAATTGGTTAAATATTTTTGTGTTTGTGCATCTTTTGGGTCCTATCCAAGTTGTGTCTGACCATTGTGGATACACATTGCATATTATTCATGATTTGAGCTAACAAATGTAAATATTATTTTGTTCTATTGAAGCTGACATAGTGTAATTGAATTCTAACTTATAGATATATATAAGATTGTTCGTATCATTTTGAGTGTTGTATGAAGTGTGTGGTGATGCGAATTATGAATTAGAGTAGAGAAGAAGAGTGATAATATGCAGTTTCACTTGCACATAAAGAATCTATGTTGTGAGTGTGAGAAGAATAGAGCAAAAGTGCAGAATCAGTCTGTAGGTTAGAAGATTGAATATTGTGCCTAACCAGAATTGTAATTAAGCATATGTAGATTTTATTTTTCTCAGTTCAAATTCTCTTATGGTTTTTATCTAATTTTCTTTGTAAGGCAGTGAGCCTTCCCTTTGAGTAGTGAGCTCTAGGAAATGTTCCCGAATGCAAGTGCATTCCCCTTATTGTAAAATTTATTTGAGTATACTGATCATATTAGATTATGGATTGGCCATCCACTGTGGTTTTTCCCCTAACAGGGTTTCCATGTAAAAATCCTTGTGTTATGGTGTTGCGTTCATTTGCTTCATGTTTATGCACTATGGTTGAATCTTGTTAATGCTTTGAAGATAAAGGTTAATAAATTTAATTTTTGCACAATACTGATTCTCCCCCCTCTTAGTGTAGCTTGTTTCCAACAATTGGTATTTGAGTTAGTTCCTTTGAAGAAGTCTAACAACTTGGGGAGATCTTGGAAGGTGTTTCAATGGATTCAAGCAATCTTCAACAATAGCTTTTGGTGGCCCTAGATGATCTTGATCAGTTAAAGGCTGAAGTTCAGAAATTGCAAGAAAACCTCACAGATGCTGATAAATTCATTGAGTCTTTGAAAGACACAATCAATAAGTATAGAGAGAAGAGAAAGTAACTCTATGATCAGATTAAGCAAAATGATAGTAAGAGCATTGAAGATGAACAACTCAGTTAAGCCCTAAAAGAAAAGACAGAAGAATGTGAAAAGCTTACTAGAGACAATATAGTCCTAAAGCATGAAATGGAATCTATCATGATGAAGATGAACAAGGAGGTTGAAAACATAAATAAGAATGAAGAGAACCTTGCATAGTCCCTAAAAGAAAAATATGAAGTATGCAGTTGATTGGATGATGAACTGGAACAATCTAAAAACAATGAAGAGGTACTTGAAAAGCATATGGATGATCTCATAAATGAACTTGCTGCTACAAATGAGTGCAAGGAGAAGTTCAAAGTTATCTCAAAAAAGCTTGATGGACTGATTAAAGGTCAAAGGACTGATGGTGACAAGAGAGGTCTTGGATATGAGGAAGGATAAAGTTCAAAATCTAGACAAAGGAGATTCAAGAAAGGAAATCAAATGAACAAATTTGGAAGGTATTTGGTAAGGAAACCTAATGCTTAGAGAATTAATGGATATTGTTTCGGTTGCAATAAATTTGGACACATGGCTACTCAATGTAGAAGTAGAATTAAATTAAGTGGTCCATCATTCTTAGGTCAGTGCTTTGATTGTCATAAGGTTGGTCATAAGTCAAATGAATGCAGAAATGTGATGAATCAATTTCAAAGAAATATCAGATGTCATACATATAATAGACTTGGCCATACGAGTAACTAGTGTAGATCAAGAGGAAATCAATGGAAAAACTGGTCTAGATGGAGAAACGTTGTGTTCTATAAATGCAACAAAATTGGTCACATTGTTACATTTTGTTGGAACAAAAAAGGTCCAATAAATCAAAGGAAAAACATGCAAAAGGATATCAAGGGGAAAAGGAAAAATCACTATAGATATGGTTAGGTAGCAAATACAGAAGAAATGGGTGAAGAAAGATCCCTCTATTGAAAAAAATATGCCAACACCAAAACCTACTTCTGGTAATTCCTTCGGGAATTAGTTTCAGGCCTTTGGCCTAGGGGGAGCTATCAAGAAAATATTTTAACGCCCTAACCAATAATTAACACTGGATGTGGATGTCTACAAAAGGTGCATAGATGCTCAAAAGATATTTTTGAACTCATTGGAGGAAGTGGTATGCCGTATTGGAGGTCCGCAGAATATTTATCCATCGCAGTGCATAAAAAAGGGGTAACTGGATGAGTTAGGGTAAAAACATTTATTACAAAAAAAAAGGTATGCAAGTGATAAAAATTCATTTATATTCTTCATTTGTCACTTTGTATTCTGGAGAAAAGAAGTTTGGAGAGCTCTAAGGTGAAATTGATGAATTGAGGCAAAATTCAAGTGTGGAAGTGATTCGAGATTCAAATTTTGATACGGCGAAAAAGGTATTTATCAAAAAAACTTTGCAAATTTGAGATTTGGTCAAAATGAATACTCCTTTGGTAGTTGAAGTCAAAGATAGACCTCATCTCAAATTCAAATGGCATCCTTACAAGTCTCTTGAGACCGATCCATTAGGAGCATTTTTATCCGTTCCATATGAAGTGTTACACACAAAGGATATTAGGGTTTATATTCACATGAATATTGAAGAACTAGGAAGTTCACAACTATTGAATTTGTATAATAATCACATCATAGGTGAAGATTTATGTGTGAAGCTGGAACACAAAACCTTAGAAGCAGAGAAGTTTACACAGATGATCAAATTTCCCATCTTTGAAGAGTTGGAATGGGTTCATTATATTTTGAGTCAAGTCCATGATGAATTCATGTGGTTAAGCATACCATTCAAAATCACAAAGGAAGCTATTAGTCTTTTAATAGGTCTAAATTCTTCTGGTGGATTACTAGTTCTAAGATTTGTGAAAAATCAAACGGTCACTGATGCTATAGGCTCTAGGTATGACAAAAGGGCAATGACAATTGATGACATTGTTGAAATAGATTCCAAATTTGCATCTATGGTTATTGGGTACAAGATTTATCATTCCAACCGAGACAACTCTATGTCTGGTACAACAATTTATGCCACCTATCAGATGGTGAAAAAAATGCAGACTATGATCTCTATGAATTGTTGAGGAGTTAGCTAATGGAAAATCATGTGAAGATTAAGAAAGATAAGAAAAACTCTTTCAAGTATGGTAACTTTCTTTTATTCTTATTCTTTTATTTCATGGGTGAGGTTTCGAGATTTAGAAAGATTCACTAGAAAAAAGACATACCAATAGCTGCTCAGATCAGAGATCTCTTTCACAAATATGTAGACACCAAAACAAAGAATGCAACCATCTGAGGATACTTCAAAAGTTTTCAGAATACAATGCAAGCCAAATAGAGGATTCCCACTTCCATTGTAGAGAAATACAAGGATACAATTTGGTTCATGGTGGATGTTGATCGATGTATGATGGAAGCTGTTGATCCTAGAAAAAATTGGATCATGCCTATGGGGTATGAAGTTGAAGAGAACATTTTGGATATGTATGCACAACACTTACTAAGTAAACCTCTAGATCCGGCAAAAGAGAGGTTTGGTACCTATGTTGAAAAGGACATACAAGTGCACAATGAGCTCAAAAAACCTATGGTAACCAAAAGAGTTAGAAAAGAGGTAGAAGTCCTTGTAGAGAGTTTGGGCATATCCACAGAGAAATTAAAAGAAGCTAGAAAAAAAGGGAAGAAGCTAAAGAAGCAAAAGAAGTAGCTAAGGAGGTAGCAAAAAATTAATCAGCTGGTCTGGTAGCACCATCTTCCTGAGCTAGATCGACTAGAAGCTCTGCATCCCATTCAACCCCTACAGGAAAATCAATCCCTATGAAAATTGAATCTAAGGGATCCGGTAAAGAGGGAAAGAGGAAGAAATATAAAAGCAAAAGAGTCTATGTGGTAGTTTATGAGGATGAAGTGACATAGTCTGATGAATAATTAAGAGAAATCAAACATCAAGGCACCAAGGCAAAAATAGTTACAAAATGAAAACCCTCCTGTGGAGATGCTAAAGCAAAGAAGAAGACAAAAATTGACAATCCAGGTATGTTAGTAGGGGAAGTTGAAAAGGCTTTAGTTAAAGATGGAAATCTCAAGCCACTCTATATATGGTATGAGTCTTTTGGTGAATTTGATAAGAGAATTATTGAAGAGGTAACAATAAAACACTTGAATATTTTCAATAAAGTTTTGATTGAGATAATTCCTAACTTGCCCAAAATTTTATATGATATCTTGGAGATGAGGAGACTTAATGCCAAAACAGAAGAAGAATAGGTGAGAGAAAGGATTCTTGTTGAATTGTGTCCAGTAGCTTTTGTGGAAGAAATAAAGTGAATTCTAAATAAAGCCAAGAAGGAGTTTAAAAGAAAAACAAGGTTGAATAAGCTAATGATCGGTCTAACTGATGAAGTTTCAAAAGAAACTAATAAAATATTGAGGGAGATATCTTTAAATGATAGAATTGATGTTGTTGTTGGGTAAACACATGTTGAAGATTCCCCATCTACTCTGGTAAAGGAAGTAGAAGAAGAAAATTTTGATACAGCTGAGGATTCACAAATTCCTCATGTAGTGGACAACTTAGAAATTCCTATGGAAGTTGAGACACCCAAACATGTATCAGTTGATAAAGTGGAGATCCCTGAATGTAAATCAAAACCCACAACTGAGGAAGCAATGATTGAAGAGAAGATAGTTTATGTAAACAAAATTCTAGTTGAAGCAAGAGACACTGCTGAGGCAGTGAATAAAATTTTGGTTTGATTAAAAAGAAGAAATTCATCTGGAATTGATTGAAGGTCCTATTGACCTGTCTACTTTGAGTACAATTCAGAAAATGAAAGTAGCTTCATTTGCTCAAGCGAAAGCTAGAGAAGAATTGTTGAAGTCTCACATTGAGTGCAGTGAACTTCTAAATATTGCATACGGAGTTTTGGAAAAGATAATGCCCACTCATGTGAAAGATCTGACCAGTTCCTCCTCTGGTGAATTAAAGAGGCTTATCAACTCTATAAGTACTCACTTTGAGTCACTTGAGAAATCAACTATGGTGAAAGTACAAAAATAATTTGATGTCAAAAGGTTTAGTGGATTGAAAAAGATGATTGTCAAAGATAAAAAAAAAATTAGCCACATATGTGAAGAATGTACAGAATGCTCTGTCAGAAGGTGGAAAGATTTACAAATCATGTTTGTCTTTTTCAAAATTTACTGAAGCTAATAAGAAAAAGGTTAAGGATCTGGAAAAACATTTAAGTACTATTTTTGAAGCATTTGATCCTCTAACTGGTGGTGTTGGAAAGATAGAAGGTCAAGTGGTGTCTTTTCTTTTCAAAATAAAAAAGCTTGAAGCATGAGAATGACAATTTTGTTGCAAGAGCATGTGAACTCAAAGGCATAATTGGTCCAAAAATTGAGATAATGTCAAGCACTCTAAAGGAAGGAGAAGACACTATGGCAGTTGGTGATCTAGCTAACTTGGAATTTGTAGAGACCCAATCCTACCTGATTTGTGGTCACATAACAATATTGGAGAGTCTCAAAAGAGTCTAGGACACAAATTTGATCCAACTGAAGAAAGATTTTGTAGATATTTTTCAATTTATGTAAGTCAAAGAAGCATTTTTGTATAACAGTTTTGATTGATAGATCCATTTTTGGTATGTGAATCCTTTCCTTTTCCATTGATGTCAAAGGGGGAGAATAGTGGAGTGAAAAATGTATAATCATCTCAGGGGGAGAATTGTATGTTTGGAATTTTGGGGATGGCAGTGCAGTTTATCTTGGTACTAATCCGAATCTTAGTCATTTTTCACTAAGTGTTGCCATCAATTCCAAAGGGGGAGATTTTTGGAAAGAGACACTGATAGTATCATTTGGTGTTTTCATTGATGGCAACCCTACTCAATGATTAGATATGCACATCATCATTCGATCACACAGATAGACAAATTGAAGATTGAAAAGGAAGAACAAAGCATCTAGTAGTTCAGTTTTCATCAATATGTATGAAGATTTTATGTTATTTTTTTGTGTTGCACATCTTAGGAAATTTTTTTTAGTATATTATCTCTATTACTATTGAAGCACAGTGTCTTGTATTGATTTTGTGTGATTTTGAAGATCTGGTTGGCTAATTCTCTATTTTACCAGTACCAAAGCTGACTTCTTGAATGTATCATGTCACAAATGTATGGAAAGTAATTGGTTAAGTATTTTTGTGTTCCTGCATCTTTGTTTGGGTCCTAGCCAAATTTTAGACAACCATTGTGGATATGCATTGCATATTATTCATGATTTGAGTCAACAAATGTAAATATTCTTTTATTCTATTGAAGCTGACATAGTGTAATTTAATTCTAAGTTGCGGATATATGTATAAGATCATGTGTATCATTTTGAGTGATGTATGAAGTGTGTGGTGATGTGAATTGTGAATTAGAGTAGAGAAAAAGAGCAATATGTCAGCTTCAATAGAATAATGAATTGTGAATTGTGAATTATGAATTGTGATATGCATTGCATATTATTCACGATTTGAGTTGACAAATGTAAATATTCTTTTATTCTATTGAAGCTGACATAGTGTAATTGAATTCTAAGTTGCGGATATATGTATAAGATCATGTGTATCATTTTGAGTGATGTATGAAGTGTGTGGTGATGTGAATTGTGAATTAGAGTAGAGAAAAAGAGCGATAATGTGTAGTTTCACTTACACATAAAGAATCTATGTTGCAAGTGTGAGTAGAACAAAGAAAAAGTGTAGAATCAGTTTGTAGGATAGAAGATTGAATATTGTACCTAATCATAACTATAATCAAGCATATGTAGATGCTATTTTTCTCATTTCAAACTCTCAGATGGTTTTAATCTGATTTTCTTTGTAAGGCAGTGAGCCTTCCCTTTGAGCAGTGATCTCTAGGCAGTGTGCTTGAATGCAAGTGTATTCCCCTTATTGTAAAATTTATTTGAGTATACTTAGATTAAATTGTAGATTGGCTATCCACCATGGTTTATCCCCTTATAGGGTTTCCACATAAAAATCCTTGTGTTATGGTGTTGTGTTCATTTGCTTCATGTTTATGCACCATGGTTGAATTTTGTTAATGATTTGAAGATAAAGGTTAATAAAGTTAATTTTTGCACAACATTGATTCACACCCCCCTCTTAATGTAGCTTGTTTCCAACACACCCTCCCAGGTTTCACAAAGCCTGAAGTGCAGGATTGAAATTTTTGCAACTTTTACTCATTCATTGGCCAATACCTTTAGATTACTAAATATTGGAAATGATAAAGTCCATAGGTAATTCTAAAGATCAACTTGGTTCTTAAGAAACAACCAGGAGATTGGCGACTCTACTGGCAACTGCTAAGTCTAAAGTCTCTAGTTCAGATCTGGTACAATCAAAGTCAAGTAATTTTTGTTCTTCACTGTTTGAAGAATAAGTGGTTTAAAATTTTAGTACAAAATTCACATCCATTATTATGCATTAGGTTATGGTCCTTTCTTTCACTTTGTGTTGGGTTATGTTCAAATTCTTGTTTGAGGTTACAAGTATGTAGTCAAAATACAATGAAATTTTATTTCCTAGCATTTTGGGTGGTGACTCTGAAGTCTCATTTACCAGTGAAAAGATAAATTCTCAAAGAGAACGGGAGAAGAAGGATTTTGACATATTGTTTGACACCTGAAGAAGATCACAAGCTATACAAAGAAACATCTAGAGCAAAAACTAGAGTCCAAGCTTGTAAAGGATAAGCAACCAACATGGGTGAAGAAAACTAATGAATCGGGTAAGTCTGTTGAATTCCTTGTTGAAGCATCTCCTACTTTTAACAATGAAGTGAATTGTGCAAATACCCAGGAAATGTCACATGAAGCTGAAATATCTAGGATAGATCAAGGAATTTTTCCTGTTGAGCAAGTTTTTGATAATGAATTTAACATTTCAAGAGAAGAGGATAGATGGGGATTCTGGGATAAGGATAAGAAGTTCTCAAAAACTTTGAACCTTGGATTTGGGTTTGTTTTTAATGGAAGGAATTTAAAGCCAAGAGGTTAAGCTCCTAACATAGAAGTGCACCTATCTCTTGAGGAAGACCCAGTTGATCAGAACTACTATACTCTTGCACCAAGTGAGCTTGGAGATGTCTTGGAAAATGAAGAAGGCATTAACAAAGAAATGCAATCCTTAGAAGAGGAAGAACTTATGCTTAAGGAAGAAGAAGAGAAAATATAGAAGGGGTTAAAAGAGAAGGAAGATATGATTAGAGATAAGCAACTTTAGAGGGATGCTCCAAAATAAAAATAGATAAGATTAGAGAAGATGCTACTAGGAGGAAGGCCTTTGCTGAAAATGTCTCTAAGTTGACTACTAGCATTACCCCTAAAATTCCTAAGGAAATGGTCCAAATGGGGAACTTTGATACTAATACCTATACCACATTTTTTGCAACTCCCAAAGCCTTAGATCCTTCTACTACTACTAATAAATCATCATTTATAGATCATGGGAAGAAAACCATTGATCAGACAAAGAAGACTACCTTCGATACTTTCAATACCAATGCTTCATCTATTAATACCACCAACCAAAATGTTAAGATTGATCCTACCCCATCTGCTACACCCCTAAACCTTGATATCTTGAAATTACAGTTGGAGAATGATAAATTTCAAGAAGATTTAAAGAAAGCTGAAATAGAAGCCGCTAATGCAAAAATAGCTAGGAGGATTATCTTTCTTAAGATCTCCACACCAACTCCAAGGGCTTCAACCTTTGGACATACTGATAGTTAATCACATAAGAAAAATTCTACAAGACATAGTTATACTAGAATTGATGGTGGTGGTGGAGGAAATGGAAACAGTAAAGATTCTTATTTTGAAGATGAAGAGGAAGAAATGAAGGGAGGTAGTAAAAATACTAGAGATGGGAAAGGTAAGGATAAGACTCAGTATAATAACAAAAAGGATGATGAGCCTATAAATTCTCATAGAGATCGACATACTAGGATACCACTCCAAGTAGAGAGTTATTAGTAGTTATTCTTTGTTGGAATACCAAGCTATCCTAACCTATTTCTTGAGGATTTCAGGCCTACTTTAGTTAGATTCTCTAGAAACAATGTTGTGAGTAGTGAAGATCATCTCAAATCTTTTGCTAATGTCATTGATGATTTTGAGGTAGAAGCAGAGGATGTTATGATGAATTTGTTTATGGAATCACTCATTAAAGATACTAGGGAATGGTATATGAGTTTACCTGCTAAGAGTATTGGATCTTGGGAGGAATTTAAAAGGCTCTTTAGGGAGCAATAGTGTGATAAGATAGATTCAAGGTATTTGTTGAATCAATTTACTAACATTGCTAAGGGTTCAAATGAGTCTATCATTGATTTTAATACGAGGTTCCAAAAGGCTATGAAAATATTTCCTCCCCATATATAATTGAATGATACTATGTGCTTGGTGAACTACTGCAATTCCTTTGATGCAAATATGAGCTACAACTTGCTTGATAAGAATCCTCAAACATTAAAAGAGGCTTACAAGGTGGTTGTCCATATTGATAACATCAATAGAGAAACTGGTAAAGTTGGAAGAAGAGATGATGCAAAGATTCTCATAAATTCTAAGGAGGATAAAAATTCTGGTGCAAAAGGAGGCACTCTTGAAGATAAGATTGACAACTTCATGAAAAGCATGAATGAAAGGATTGCAAAGAAAGATAAGGCTCAGTCAAACAATTATCATAGGAATGAAAGACCTCATCGGTTTCAAGATCACCCATATAATACCAACTGGCATAATGGGAAGCCCATCCCTAACAACCAAAGAAATATTTAGAACAAGGTTCCTCTAGATCCATTGTAGAAGAATTCAGGGAATTTACTGAAGAATCTCCCTAGTGTATGGTTTTTCAAATACCACATTCTCCTCATCAATGTGTAGTTGCACAGATGGTTGAAGTTGATGAATATGTACCTAAGGATTATGACCAATATAGTGAGGAGGATATTGATGTACTTATGATTATGAATGATTTTGATTTTAATGAAAATGAATGCTCATTTGATATAGAGTCTTATGAAATGGATGTATATGACTAGATAAAAATTGCCAGTACATATCACCAACAAGTTCTCTTGGATGAGGATATGGACAATGATAATGAAGTATATAATTAGGAATCAATAGAAGATGATGTGTCCTTGAGAAGACCTTAAGATGGAGAGATCACAATATATAGAGTGGATTTGGTTTCTCAAGCTAGAAGCTCATATCACCTAAGAAATAGGATAGTTGGTGGTGAAAAAGCTAATTTTTTTGGTCTTATCATTAAGGAGAAAAATATCAAGGGAAATGAGAAATTTTTTTATGGTAGAGCAGCAATAGTCAAAGCTAAGGAAGGTAGGGGAGATAAGATTTGGGCTAAAAGTACTAATAAGCCAAAATTAGAGGGAGAGCTCAAGATCCTTGCTATTAAGACAAAGACAGAGAGACAAAATCATAAAACTATGAGAAAGATGTCAATCCTAAAGCCAAGACAATGAAAAATCAACAAAAGGAAAATAACATAGAACAAGGTATGCTCCCAATTGGGTTACCTAAGTACACTCTAGTTGATATGTTCCAATTACTTAGTCAAGTGAAATTTTTTGTTCCTTTCCTCAAGATGATGAGGATTGATGAACACAAACTAAAGGGAGTGCCCTTATCAATGGTGCTACTACAACCTATGTTGAAATAGTGGTTCCCACTCCACCCAAAGTGAGTGAAAAGGAAAAGAAAGATAAGGAAGTAGAGGGAGTGATTACTAAAATCCCTCATATTTTTCTAGGAAACTCAATAATAGCTTGCCTTGGGAAGATAGACCCATTCTTCCTCACACTGATTATTGAGGGCAATTTTCTAAAAAAATGTATTATTGATTCTGGAGCATCCAACAATATTATGCCGACCAAGATCATGGAGGCATTGGGACTAAAATTTGACAACACTCATTTGTAATTTCTATACTATGGATTCAAGAGAATTCCCTATTACCGGTGTAATTAATGAGCTCCCTTACAAATTGGCAACATATCCAAAGAAAGAGTTTAAGATGAGTGTGGTGGTAGTAGATATCCCACCTAATTATGGAATGTTGTTATATATAAAATGGAGTTCTTCAATTGGAGGTAGTATGTAGTGTGACATGTCTTATGCCACTTTTCATATTGATGGTAAGGATGTGCAAGTGTAACGAGAACCAAAGGTGCCATATATGTTGGAGCATTCTCCTGAAGATGATGCAATTATGTTAATAGATATTGATATCAGTGAATTCAAGGTGGAAGAAGTACCAAGACAAACTGATAGGCACCTTGCATCTATAGATAATGAAGTAAGAGGGTTATCTGATAAGGATGGATTATGGAAAATTTATTTTGATGGTGCAAGTTCCAAAGAAGGGTTCTGTGCAAGAATATTGTTGGTATCACCTACTGGCAATACATACAAATTCTCTTTCACTTTGTCTTTTGTCTACAAAAATAATGTAGTAGAATCTGAAGCACTGTTACTTGGGTTGAGGTTGGCTAAGAAAAATGGGATAAAATTTTTTATGGTAATTGGTGATTTCAAGCTAGTAATATCCCAAGTAAGAGTCAAGTATGCTTGTAAAAATAATAGACTGAAATAGTAAAGAAATGTTTTCTAGGATTCCATAGATCAGTTTGATGCTTTTGGAATCGATTGGACGCAAAGAGGATAGCACAAAGTGGTAGACTTACTTGCTAACATTTCATTAAGATAAGATGATATAACTTTTGTAGGTATCTCAAAGTTTGAGATGCAATCAAGGCCTTTGATTCCTAAAAATATGCATAATTTGTAGATCTTCAATGACGTTGAAGATATTCTGAAATTTTTGAGATGTGTAGATGAATATGAAGGTCAAGAGATTGATTTTGGGGCGTTTGTGGAAAAAATAGATGGTAAGGATATAGTTTTTGGTAAAGAGATAACCCAACTAAGGACAAACAAAATCCCCAAGGGTCTTGTAGCACTGGAAAGGGTCTTTGACAACCAAGATAAGAGTAAGGTTAAAATAACTATTTCTCATCTAGAGGATTTGGAAGAGGTGAATTTGGGGACTGCAAATTCCCCTAAAAAAGTATATGTAGGAAAGAAACTGAAACTTAAGGTTAAGGCAATGTTGATTTCCTTGCTAAGAAAATATACACATGTCTTTTCTTGGTCATACGATGACCTGAAGGCATATAGAGAGGAATTATTTCAGAATGAGATTCCTCTAAAGGAGGGAGCTAAGCCTTTCAAGAAGAAGACCAATTAATCCTACCTTAGCTCCTAAGATTTAGGAAGAACTAATGAGGCTAAGAGATGCTAGTATCATAAAACCTATTAGGCATTCTTCATGGGTGTCCAATCTGGTGCCAGTTAGAAAAAGGAATGGTAATATAAGGTTATGTGTGGATTTCTGAAATCTCAACATAACATCATTAAAGTAAAAATATCCTCTATTGAATATGGAAGCCATGTTGCAGAAGGTCACTAGCTATGAGTTATTATCAATTATGGATGGATTTTCTAGTTATAACCAAGTGAAAGTAAAGGAGTTTGAGCAGTAAAAGACTGCATTCACTACTCCATGGGGCACTTATGTATATGTAAGGATTCCATTTGGCTTAACAAATGTAGGTGCCACTTTTTAGATGGCTATGGATGTAGCCTTTTTTGATTTTATAGATTTTTTCATGGCTATCTATCAAGATGACTTGATAGCCTACTCCAAGAAGGAGGAAGATCATTGCATACACCTTGAGAAGCTATTTATTGGGGCTTTAGAGTATGGTATCTCATTGAATCTGAAAAAAAGTGCCTTTGGGGTTATTGAAGGAAAATGTTTGGGGCATATTGTGTCCAAAGAAGGAGTGAGAATTGACCCTGAAAGGGTAGCAGCCATAGATAAGATCCCTTAGCCAAATAATGCCAAGGGAATTCAATAATTCTTTGGATAGATCAAATTCTTAAGGATATTTGTGACCACTTTACCAAAATTACAAGGCCTATCTCCAAGATGTTGAAGAAGGGAGAAAAGGTAGTTTGGAGTGAAGAGCCTGGTCAGGCCTTCAAGAGCATTAAGAAAGCTATTAAGTAGGCTCCAATTTTGAAATCTCTTGATTTTTCTAAGCCAATGCATATTTTTTCTTTTGCTTCTTTCAATACTATTGTTGTTGTCTTACTGCAGAAAAATAATGAAGGCTTTGAATAGCCTATTACATTCTTTAGCAAATCTTTACAAGCCACAGAGCTCAAATATGATATGGTTGAAAAGAAATCTTATGATCTAATCAAGGTTGTGAAAATGTTTAGAACCTATTTAGTAGGGGTTATAGTCACATCTTTTGTACCAAGTGTTGTTGTGAAAGATATCTTCACTCAACAAGAAACCACAAGAATAAGGTGTAGATGCATCAATAGGATCCAAGAATTGAATATTGATTTCTAGATCACCAAGTTAGTAAGAGGTAAAGGCCTAGCTAAACTGATGGCAGAGGCTAATTGTGAAGCAAATCAAAGAAATCAGAGAGACTGTGATGTTGCACCTATCTATGATATGCAAACATGTTGATGGTATAGAAGGATTATCCAATATTTACAAACTTTGAAATGTCCTATAGATATGGCTGGTAATGACAAGAGGACATTAAAATTGCATGCCATTAAGTATGTAATTATTGAAAATGAGATGTGGTGGAAAAGCCTTGATGGTGTGTTGTTTAAATGTGTTAATGGAATGTAGGCATTAGAACTCTTGCATGAAATGCACAACGGAGTGTGTGGTTGTCATTACATGGAAAAATCGGTTGCTCATAAAATCTTAAGAGAAGGATTCTGGTGGCCTACTATTTTTAAGGATGCCCATAATTTTTTAAGACTTGTGATGCTTGTCAAAGATTTGCAGAAAAATTGAAGCTTTTAGGAAGTTTACCGCTTAGGCCTATGTATGTTCAAGCTCCATTTTAGAAATGGGGAATTGACTTCATCGGTGAAATACCAATGAAGTCTAGTGGAGGGGACTCATGGATCCTTGTTGCCACCGACTACTTCACTAAATGGGTAGAAGCAATACCCACAAGGAAAGAAACAAGAAAAGTGGTAGTTGACTTCCTATTGAACAATATCCTAATCATGTTTGGAGTCCTAGAAAAGATCATTTCAGATAATGTTGTGTTTTAGATCAGAGGAGTTCAAGGATATTTGTGATAAAAATGGAATAGAAATTTATTTTTCATCTTACCATCCTTAGGGAAATGGTCAAGATAAGTCTAGTAATAGTAGATTAATAAAAATTATCAAAAGAGTGATAGAGAAGAACAAGAAAGCATGGGATTCAAAGTTGAAGCTAGCACTCTAGGTAGATAGGTTTATTGTGAAGAAGGTCATTGGTTATTAACCATTTGGTTTAGTGTATGGTTTGGATGCTAGGTTACCATAGAACAACTTGCTAAGGATGTACAAATTTTTGTAGGAATATGATGAGAATTTTTGTGATGATATGCAACACATAATTGATAATCTAGTGCAACTAGATGAAACTAGAAGAGAAGATCAAGCCAAAAATTCAAAGATGCAGTTGCAAGTTAAACACTTGCATGACAAGATAGCTTCTCCTAGAAAATTTGAGGTCAATAGTATGGTACTAGTCTAGAATGCTAGGGCTCAAGATAATGGTAAGTATGGTAAGTTTGAAGAATTATGGTTAGGACCTTATCTGATAGCCAATACACATGGGGATGATTCATACTTCCTCCAAAGCTTGATAGAAAAATTTCTTGAATTACATGTACATGGACAGTTATTAAACCATACTTCTCCTAAGTATGTTCTACTCCATGTACATTGTAGGTTTTGTACATTTTGTATATAGGTTTGTTTGCTTTGGTTATTTTTGGTTTGGTCATCCTACCTAGTCTAGGTAGCTCCTGCGTTTTTGGTTCTCTGTTTCTTGGTTGGTATTATTCAACCCAAGATTTTAAGATCTTTCCATGCCTACAAGATTCATGTGTCCCCAATCAGAGCCACTAATGGAACCCCCTGAATATTTTTGGTTCCATTTATCACCCTACAAAAAAATTAATGAATCTATCTCTCTGAGCTTAAGTTTTTTCTTTCCATCATTATTCTAGGGTTTTATGTTATGAGGATCCTTATTGATAAACGCTTAGGCTTGTATCCTTGTTAAAAATCTAATTCATAGTTGACTCCCTACTGCCAGTTCCCAGTATTTTAAGTTGCACCTTATGCCATCTGAACCCATGAAATTATCGACCCTTTGGTTTAGGTTTGTCAGTCATCAAGTATTTTTCCATCACTTTAATATTTTCTAAGTTAAGAAAAATATATCCCATCAAAGTGACCCAAGTCTTAAAGTATTTAATCTCATGGGTCTTGGTCCATCGACCTAGTCATGTCCCCTTGTTAAAACTAAGATTTTCAGCATGTGCAAATATTGGATTTTATGTTGGTCATTTGATTGTAGCAAGAAAATTTTGACTATTCCATGTGTGCCCACTCTAATTCATTTTCCATTATTTTAGTCACACAGGCTAGCGGGTGTAGGCCATGTGTCTTCTACACTAGCGGGCATAGGTTTTGTTTGAATTATTGAAAATGGAATCCATGGTGGTTGATTGGGTGACATGGCTTCATCTTTTCTACTCCCCTCTACCTCATCCTATTTTATTTTATATTTAAGAAAAGCCATGGGCTAGCAGGAAGTGTGACCCCTGTTGCCTTTTGGAGAGGCCCACTTGTCTTGGATGATGGATACTATTACTATAGAGCTTGGATTGATAACTAATAGAGGATGATGTTGGTTAATCCTAACTGCTCACCACTATCTCGTGCAGGTCCCACTCTTGCTACCAAGCTCTCAATAGGGATGCAGGCGATTGGCACATGGAATAACTTGGAGGGCATGGAAGACATTGAAATAAAGGAAAATATAAATCAAATATTTTAGCATAGGCATAGATAATAAAATGTGCAATACTAAAGCTAAATATGTGGCACGTGTTTTAATGTCGTCAAAGATATTTTGATCTGAGTCATTGGTTGTGTCATAGGAATAAGGCTACGGTAAATGGGTCTTGGATTAAGTTGTGGGTATATCAAAGCTATGAGATTCAATATCAGTCCTTCCCCATCTCCCTCTTGATGAAATTTGAACACAGGTTAAGAATCATGTGGGTGAGGGAAAGTGGACAAGTGGATTTTGGCTACAGTGACAAGGAAAATGGTGGAGCCAATAGATCATCATAAAGTGGTTCCATGTGGCTTACTGTCATTTGATGGGAATTACGGATGCATACAGTTAGATTTTTCAAATCAAGCTAACTAAATCTGGACCATCCATTGGTTGACACACCCATGTGATCAATAGTTGGCATTCAAAGTTTCATTTGAAGGTAAGTGAGCCATTCTAGTTAGTGTGAGCAAGCCTTAATAATAGAAAGGACGTCGATCTACCAATATAGGAGATTGCATAGTTGTTAAAACCTATCTTAATAATTGAGCATTGTGAAGGACCTTTTGCATATTTAGAGAGCTCATGCTATGGTCTTTAGACTTTTCCAATTTTGAGGCTAGGGCTATTAACCTGTGCAAAACCAGTAAGTCAATTACTATCTTTCTATCTGAATTATTGATAAATTGTGGTCTCCAAACCATTGAGTCAATTAGGGTTTTCTTGGTTTTTCATTTTAAGGTTTGACATTCATTAAAAGAAAATAGTTGATTCTGCATTACTAGAAGCCATGTCAAACCCTTTTCTAAGCCATAATCTTTGTTCCAATAAACCAAAAAACATAGTTTGTAAAATTATTGCGCCATGGATCCTAAAATGAATTCAAAAGAATATTCATCCAAAGGGGAAGAGTTTGTTCCCAAAAGACCATTGAATAAGTACCTTACTGACTAGTTGCCACCCTTGACTAGTGAAAAGTCTAAGGGTCAGTTGCTTCTCCAGGGTCCACAAGTAGTTGAAGGCTTGATTGACAAGAATAGTTCTATAAGGTACACCAGGTTACCTTACATTGGGTAGGAATTTTTCTATGGTTGGTTCAAAAATAGAAACATGGGAATCCCAATTGGTAACCCCTGGAATTGTGACCTCGGAAAATTAATTGTGCCTAATGTCTATATGGATGCTAATTTTCTTAAAGTAGTAGCCACCAATTATGACCCAATTACAAGAAATGTAAGGACATATGATGGGAAGGAGATGGCTAGAATTACCAGGATGAAATAGTTTGTGTTTTCCGACTCACTAGATGGAGTGATGAAATGCCTAAAATTGATGAAAGTATTCTTAAAGAGGAAAATGATAGAACTAAGATTGGATTTAGGGTCCACATACTTTCGAGGTATTTAGTAAAAATTAGGGGCCAAAGAGTTACATTAGGGCCACATGATAAGGAGACTTTCCCTGATAGTTATTTTATTCCTTACTTCAAAAGAACGTTTTACTCCATTTGCCAAATAATTGGTTATGATCATGTCACTGGAATTCCTATGAAATGGATGTATATGGTAGCCCATATTCAGCACCCCCAATATTGCAAAGTATATTACTATGTGGGGTTTTTTGTAGAGAAAATTCATGATGGTTTGATAAGATTGAAGAAAGGAACAGATGGAGTAAGATTTGGTTGGTACTCATTATTAATGCATATGTTTTTGTTCAAAGGTGAATCTTACTTTGGAAAAAATATGACTCTGGATAAGATGGAGGGTACCTTGGAGCTGCATGTTTAGTGTTGGACTACTATCGTTGATAAGGATGATAGGACATATGATTATGCGACTTTTCAGAACTTGTTTTCTTTAGAATTAAAGAGGGCCCTGGTTGTAAATGTGCCTAGGATTCCCAAGGCCTGCATGATTTCTTAAGACCAAAGGAAAGAAGGCCTGAGTTGGGAATTGATCACAATTGGGGAGATGTCATCCCATATCTTGTATACATTGTTTTTGAAGTATATGGATCCTCTGTGGAACCTCACTTACTTCCAAGGTGTGTGCTAGAAAGAATTGGTTTCCTTGAAGCTATATGGAAATTAGGAAATGTGGAAAATGAACATTGTTGAATCAAGGAAAAGGAACATTGTTTCCATCATATACATGCTTCTTTGATTTTGTAATGAAAAAAGGAGGTTGGAATAAAATACTTGACATATTCAAAACCTTCTGCATGCAAAGAGAAGTGGAGAGGAACAATTATGATCCTGAAGGTTTCATGGTCTGGTTGAAGGAAAGGAATAAGAGTTACAAATTTTTGCACATTTTTCAATTACCAGAGGATGTGATAAGAAATATGTTTGATCTTCTAGAGAAAGATAGGAGAAAGGAAAGGTGGATTTCATTTTATAAAATGCAGAGAAAGATAAGGGAGAAGAAACCTGATTTCGTTGATTTCTGAAAAATTCAGAATGTCATGCAGAAGGTGGAAGATGTGTTTCAAAAATTTGAAACAATAGTGGGCCAACTTGAAAGTGAAAATGTAACTCTAGATAAGGGGAAATCCCCCATTGAAGAAGAAAAAGGTGAGGGAGAAATCCCTGTTATGGAAGAAATTTTTGCATCTCCAGCCCTTGAGGAACCAATTATTAAGTTCTTTATAAGGTGAAAGAATAAATCGAAGAAGGATGATGAAATTATTGCTCCCTCCCAACAAGTAGAGCCAAGACCGCCTTCTCTAGTGTCACAGATACCCCCACCATCTCCTCCAGGACCAACAAGGCCTGAAATTATCGATGTTGATGATCCACCACTGCATGCATCACCACCAAGGGAGCCACCGTGAAAGAAGCTAAAGGTTGAAGTAATTGGTTTGGTGGACTATGTTGATGAAGAATCTAATGATGACATTTGGGTTTCAGAGTAGGAGATACAAGAAGGAATGCCCCCTACATTGACAATGATGGCATCACAACAATTGAGTATGAGGTTGAGCAAGGCTAACCTCATTGGGGCTAATGGTAAATATGATATCTAGGTGGAGGCATGTAAAAAGTTCATGAATGATGATTCATTTGTAAAATATCAAGCTTTTATGGAGTTTTCCTATAGGGCCAAGAGGGATGAGTATGTCGTTAGTTTAGCTAGAGAAAAAAGTATTCATCTAGAATTTCTTGATGTAACTATTCAAGAAAGTGTCTTGGGTGATATGAGAGCTAGGTTTTAAAAGAAGACTACAAAGGAAGGAAGTGAGTTAGTAAGGAATAGTTGTGTTTTGTTGTTGCTAGAGTGGGATTTATCTTTTTTCATATCTTTTGATACCATAAAGAGATGTGATAGACCTCTTTACAATTCAGAAGAAGAGGTTGCAATTTCATTATAGGGGTCTAGTTTCAATGAACAATGGGATGCATTAGCTATTTGGTCTTTAGCTCCAAGAACAAGAAAGACTGACATTGTTGAGCTTGCACCTAACTACAGTGGAGGCCTAATAATAAAAAGAGTATCAGAAATATCAGCTCTAGAGGTAGCAAACATGTCAGTACATGTTGTACAGTTCACAAGGGCCCCTGTGGAGTTTGTTTTTATAGAAAATCAAAAGCTCGTGACATATTTAAATAATTTGTTAGTTGACTATGGAAGGGTTGAGCAACAAAAAATGCAATTACAAACAAAAGTTGCATTATTGGAGGAAAAGTTATAAAATGTGCAACCAAGAAAGCATGAGCAGACTAGCACTGACTCCCCTACCACTCCACAAGAAGCTACAACCCCTGACTTTACCCCTAAACCAAGTTCCTCATGGGAAATTGTGCCATACAACATGGTAAGTGTACCCACTTCAATGATGAGCCTAACATATCAAAAGCATCATAGGATAAGTAGGATATCAGTAGGGATGAGTTGCTCAAGAAATTAGAAGAATATAAAGAGAAATGTGACAATCATGGTAATGAAATATTTATTAGAAATATGAAGATTATCACTACAATTTTAGAGCATCTAAACAAAAGAGTGAATAATAGATTGAATAGTATTGATGATAACTACTCCTCTATGATGGCTACTATAAATAATTTTGACAATGACAAGGAAAGGGTTATTCCACTCATGGAGATATGGATTCCCAGATTTCAAGAATTGAGATTGATGTCTATTAGAGCTAAGCAGGAAGCTAACTCCCCTAAAAGGCTTAAGCCTACTATTTCTCTTGTAGGTGAAACTAGAGGATACAGGGGGATCATTGAGCTTTTGGAAGTCAAAATAAGGGAATTGGTAAAATCCTTTCATGAATCAAATCATGGTCTCCTTGATGAGTCTAGTCCATGGCTTAATTCTTGATAATATTATTGTCCATTTCCTACAGTTACATAAGACTTTGATGATTGAAAATTGATCTTTCATAATATTTCCTTGAAACCTTAGGCCTTGAACATGAATTTATTTTCATAAGCTTTCAAATGATATTGATATGCTATGTGGACTATTTGAGTTAACTTTGCATGTAATTAATGAATGTCTCTTTAAGATAATTATGCATATGAAGTTGTTGTGCATGCTAATGTTGTCATGTAGATGATTTGAGACCTGTAATTTAGGAAGATCCTACCAGCTGGACGTGTCCTATATCGGTCAACAAGGTGGTGATTGAAGACTCTTGGCGACTGGAGATACCTTATGCATTGGATTGTAACTGGATTGTTATGGACTTAAATGTTGTTGAGCATGCACTGGTGTTACTATTATGCTAGATTCGAGTTAAGGAAATCGGTCCTGACAGGTTTTGTGCATGTGTAGCCAACCCTACTATTTTCCATGCTTTCCCTAATGTGGCATCCTCCACATTTTTTGGAGTTGACCACCTTGTTAGGTGGCTAAATAAATAAGGGCTCTGATGTTCTTCTTGGTTCTCAGTTAGAAGATTGCTCAGTTGATGTAATTGCAGTTTTGAGTTTTTCAGCAATACAACTATGATGAGTATACTCATGTTTTTCTTTTGAATAAAATGAAGTTATAAGTTCATGCATTTGAGTCTATCTTAGTTTGAGGGAATACTTATCCAAGGGGCCCCACTTGGTGAGTATTCCATCTCGTACCTTATTTTAGTTTAGTTTTTATTCTTTGTTCAGTAATTTGTTAAGAATCTAGTATTGACTGTTCCTGTAGTGACTGGAATTCCATTATGTGACTATTCCTGCAACCAAAACAAACAAAGTAGTTTCCTATTTTTTTGCTCAGATCTTCATTTTTGTCGTGTGTTTCAGTTTAATCTAGTTTTTGGGTGATGTTCAACATTTATGTTATTTACTTTCAGCATTTTGTTTTTCTTAGCTGTAGGATAGATATGGCTACTTTGGATTCCTAGTGCACATACAGTGCCGACCCATTTCAATTTTATGTCCCTGGGTTGAAAATTTAAATGCACCTCCTTGATGATTGAAATGGTTATTCAGGTTAGATGTCCAATCTCTGAATCACAGCTGCAAGGGCTTAGTTGTTAAAATAATTGTAGGAGGCCAACATTTTTGGCACCGTTGTTAGGGATGGTGTCAAACTAGGTAGTTCTTTGGAGTCATTGATAGTCTTTTTTGTTGTAGTATTTATGGAGTTGTTCTTAGTATACCCATTTTTTAGAAGAAATGTTCCCCCTATTATTTTTCTAATTTTTTTGTGTGAGTTGGTTGATACTATGTTGAGACCGCATGTGTAGAGGGAGGAGGAGATATGCTCATGGGAGATTCCTTCCTAACAATCCTAGTCCATTCTAGTTAATTGAGTACTAGAATCTATTCAGAAATAGAGAAGAAGAAGAGCCATACCCTTTGCTGATACATTTCCTAATCCAACTAGCTCTAAAGTTTCCCTTGAAGATAAAAATCTAGTTGAAGAACCCTTTGCTTTGGAATTTCATCAAGCAGACATGGGTGATGCAAATGGAAATAGATCTAACAGAGCTAACCAACTAGATTTTCCTTTTCCCAATGCTCATCAGAATGAAGTAGAAAACCTCAAAAATATCCCTACTTCAATTCTTCCTAAGTTCTATTGGCTTGTCATAGAAGATCCTGATACATTCTTGTTTGAGTTTGATATCCTCTGTAGAATTTATGAATATACCACTAATTCCCATAGGCTTAAGCCACCTTGAAAGAAGTTGCATTAAGACGGTTCATGAGCCTAGGCAGAGATATTGTGGAGACTTGGGAGGACATGAAGATAAAATTCCTTGAGATATACAAAGAGTATTGTAGGGGCAGTGACATGAGAGGAGATGAAATTTTTAGGATGCAGAAAAAGGAAGATGAGAGCTTGGAAGATTTAATTTGAAGGTTTCTATTTTGTATGCAAAAATCTCCACACCATACACTCAATGAAGAATCATGGAAGCTGATTTTCTTGAGAGGAATTAATGGCAGCTACACTGATGCCTTGGACCTAATAGGAGTAGGAGATATCACCCAAATTCCTTGGGATGATATCAAGAAAATATGTCAGAATTATTCTAGGGCAGCCTCAAAGAAAGGGAGAGCTTACCAATCTTCTATGGGTAAGTCGTCTACCATTGGAGTTTCAAGGATGGAGATTACTCACTTACTAACAGATATCAAGAAGGGCATCATCATTAGGGGAAATTTACATAAAAAATGGGCCTCCTAAGGAACTCTAAAAAAGAAAAAAATATCTCATATAAGACAAATTATTTAAATATAAAAAATATAAATTACTGAACTACATGAGTTAAGTGGGGACACATGTTTCTATTATAAATCCTTAAAAAACCGAAGTCCATGATTTTTTAAAAGTGGTAACATATATTTCTATTATAATTTATTAAAAAACTCAAGTTCACTTTCTTCATTATTTGTTTTTTATTTAAAAACTCTTAAACTCAAGTTTGGTAATTTATATTTTTATTATAATTTATTAAAAAAGTCAAGTTCGCTTTCTTTTCTTGATTATTTGTTTTTATTTTAAAAGTGGCAAAGTAAAAGTAACTTTAGATATTTTATTTTTTACTTAGTATTTTATTTTTTATATATATGATTGTATAGATTTATATTTATTAAAGAATTATTTATTTATTTTGAAAATATAAAAATTTCTATAATAGAACTTAAGAATATAAATCTAAAAACAAAAAGAATATTTTATATCTAGAAAGCTGAATGAGATAGAATAAAAATATTTTTTAAAAATATAAAAAATATCTTTTTTCTTAAAGAATAAAAATATTTTCTTAAAAATATAAAAATTAGCTTTTATTTTAAGAATATCATTAGCTTTTTTTTTTAAGAATAAAAATATTTTTTTGAAAATATAAAAATTTCTATAATAGAACTTAATAGAACTTAGGAATATAAATCTAAAAACAAAAAAAAATTAAAAATTTAATAATATGAATGAGATAGAATAAAAATTTTTTTTAAATTAAAAATAGCTTCTTTTTTTATGAATATCATTAGCTTTTTTCTTAAAGAATAATTTTTTTTTTTGAAAATATAAAAATTTCTATAATAGAACTCAAGAATATAAATCTAAAAAACAAAAAGAATATTTTATATTTAGAAAGATGAATGAGACAGAATAAGATATGTAGAGTTAAATTAACCATCATTAGTTAATTCATAATATTTTAGAAAGTTTTATTTTATAAAATAAATAATTTTATTTTTATTTTGGATGATGTCACCGTATAGGTTGATGCCATCTTTTAGAGGATAGCCAATATTGACATCAAGTAGATGGCACTCGAGTTCAAACCAATCCAGGGTGATGATGATCAAGTCAACTATGTTGCACAAAGGAGGCCATGGGCTCCAAGATAGGGTATGCCACTAGATCCACTATCTTTTGTTGGGCCATATTTCAATTCTTATTCATCTAGTAATCAATGGAAACCCCCATATCTATCCAATTATGGAGGATATCCACCATAGCCTTGGAATAACCCTCCAAATGCTTAGCCCAATGGCAAAAACCTCAGGGGAATTGGCAACCACCCCTAGGAAACTGGTAGCAAACATCTCAATGGAGGGGAGGACAGCAATGGCCAAGCTAGACAACCAATTACATGCAACCACCTTTTCAATCCCAACAACCTACTATAATGCCTCCTCCTGCCAATCCAAGTTCAAATGTGCCTAAACCTACTCAACTACTAGCTCAACTGACACCTAACCTAAATAATAAACCACAACAACAGCCAACATACTCTATCAATCCAAATCAATTCCCTACATATTTTGTGAGTGTAAGTGACATTCGTTTGCATTCAGGAACCACTTTACTAGCTCCTTCCACACCTATTATCACTAAGCTTCCTATGGAAGAAGAGGAGCTTCTAAATGTCCCTGTTCAGTTGAGTACACCTAAAAAATCATGAACCAGTCCCAGCCAAGCAGACTGATACTAAACCACCATTTCCCAAGAGGTTGGAAACTATGAAGCAAAAAGAAGAAAAGGAGGACACAAATTTTGACATTTTAGATCAGTTGAAGCATATATGTGTCCAGATACCTCTATTTCAGGCCATCAAAGATGTTCCCATATACGAAAAATAAATCAAGGAAGCATTCCTTAAGAAGCTAGGCAGGAAAAAGAAAGACCCCACTACAACTCATGTGGTGGGATAAATCGCTAACGTCATGCTTGGGAAAGTGACCATCCCAAAGTACAATGACCCAGGGAGTCCTATGGTAGGAGTTGTTATAAATGGGATGCAAATAAAGAATGCTCTGATTGATTTGGGAGCAGCAATAAATGTTATGACCAAGGACATCTTGCAACAACTAAATATTGTAAGTATGAGACCTACTCCTACTATCCTATAGCTTGCTAATAGGTCTACTATTAAGCCTGATGGTATAGTGGAATATCTAGTGATAACTCTAGACTCTTGGGAGTACCCATTAGATTTTATGATTCTTTCTCCCAAAGTCACACTAGTGTGGGTACCCCATTATTCTTGGAAGACCGTGGTTAGCAACAATAGATGCTTATATTGGATGTCAAATAGGAGATATGGCCATTTTAGATGGGAAGAGCACCAAAAATATTATTTTGTACCCTCCTACTCAGCCATCCCATGTTAAGGATGATTCAGTATGGCCACATGTTGGTGAAGAGGCTAAGGACATTAATTCTATGGCACAACTTATGATGTTAGGAAAAGGTCCTTTCCTGTAGCTTCAAGATGAAGATGAGGTATTGTCGAACATAATTCATAACCATTATGAGGTAGAGGAAGCACCATCCTCTGATTCTGCTAATACAGTGAAGACACTCTCGCACACTCTTCCTAGAGCCGTTCATTCTATAGTCACTCTTCCTACAGCCGAACTTCCTACAAACACCTTTATTGCAACCAAATTTCTTGCAGCAATAGGTATTTTCCACACATTATTGCCACATAAACTCAAGGTACCAAGCATTAGTGAAGTAGATAGGGTTGATTTAACTACACAAGTGCAAGTGTCAAAAGGGAAATATTTGAATATCAATAGTAAATTGAGTAAAGAACAACAATTGTCATTAGAAAACTTGCTAAGGGCCCACCAAAATTCATTTGCATGGGATTATCATGATATGAAGGGATTGGGTCCTAGAATTTGCACTCATAGGATATATATAAGAGATGATTGTACATTAGTAAGACAACCACAAAGAAGAATTAACGATGTATTGAGAGAAATTGTAAAAGGAGAACTATAGAAATTGTTTGATGTTGGATTTATCTACCCCATTTCGGATAGCCAGTGGGTGTCCCCATTAGTGATTGTTCCCAAAAAAGGAGGGAAGTGGTGAGTTTGTATTGATTACAAGGAACTCAACTCTACCACCAAAAAAGACCATTTTCCCTTGACATTCATAGATCAAGTTCTAGACTCACTTGTAGGAAAGCAATACTTTTCTTTTCTTGATGGATTTAATGGCTATAACCAGATCCAAATTGCACCAGAGGACAAAGAGAAGACCACCTTTACCTATCCATGGGGAACCTATGCCTACTCAGTACTTCCATTTGGCTTATGCAATGCACTAGCAACTTTTTATAGGGTAGTCATTAGCATATTTTTAGACATTTTTCATGATTGCAAGGAGATTTACATGGATGATTTCACTACTTATGGTGTTGATTTCAATGAAGCATTGGAAAATATTTAAAACATCATATAGAGATGTGTAGATAATAATCTATATTTAAATAGTGAAAAGTGCTTCATGATTATGAGGGAAGGTGTAGTTCTTTGCCACTACATCTCTCACAAAGGAATTCAAGTATATCTTACAAAGATTGAGGTAATTACCAATCTACCTATTCCTGCAAAATAAAAAGATGTCAAGAGTTTCTTAGGACATGTAGGTTATTGCAGAAGATTCATCAAGGACTTTAGCAAAATGGTAGGACCATTGTATAATCTCCTAACTAAAGATGTTGAGTTCCAATAGACAGATGGCTGTGACAAGGCATTTTATGACTTGAAAACAACTTTGACTCATGCTCCTGTGCTCAAGGGACCTAATTGGGAGTTTCCTTTTCACATCCATACCAATGCATCAGACTATGCTATAGGAGCAGTCCTAGGACATAAAGAAGGAGCTATTATAAATTCCATTTACTTTGTTAGCAAAAAATTGTAAGGAGCTGAAATCAACTATACAGTGACAAAAAAAGAAATGTTAGAAATGATCTATGCTTTAAACAAATTCAAACATTACATAGCTGACTACCAAATCTTTGTGCACACCAATCATGCAGCCATTAGATACCTCATGAATAAGCCACTGATTTTAGGAAGGCTAGCAAGATGGTTACTGCTGATGTAGGAGTTTGACATAACAATTGTGGATGAACCTAGGAAAGCCAATGTTGTTGCAGATTTTATTTCAAGGCTGACCAAATCAGAAGATAATCAAGTCATAGATGATTCTTTCCCTAATGAGCACTTATTTTCCATTAGTGTGTAGACACCTTGGTATGCTAACATAGCTAACTTTCTAGTCACAGGGAGAGTCCCTCCTCACTTCTCTCCAAAAGAGAGGAGAGTGCTCATTGAAAAATATTTTCCTTTCTCATGAATTGTTGGATGTTTGTTCTACACTAGACTTGACCAAGTCACGAGGATATGTGTGAGAGAAGATGAAACATTTGATATTCTGCATGCATGTCACAATGAACCCTGTGGAGGAAATTTTGCAGCTAAGAGGACAACAATGAATATTTTGAATATAGGATATTACTGGCCAACACTTCACAAGGATGTAGGGAGATATACAAGGAAGTGTGATTGATGTCAAAGGATGGGTCGACCAACAAAATTTGATGAGATGCCACTTTTTCTTTTGGTAGTAATCAATCCATTTGATAAGTGGGGACTAGATTTTGTAGGACCCATTGATCCTCCATCAAAAGGTAAATCCTATATTTTAGTTTGTACTGGTTATGTAACTAAATGGGTAGAAGTTAAATCCATGAAGCATGCATGAGATAATAAGGTTGCATAATTTATGTATGAGGAAATTTTCACATGGTATAGAGTTCTAAGAGAAATAGTGACTAATCAAGGGACTCAATTCACTTCAACCCTTGTTACAACACTGGTCAATGAGTACAAAATTAGGCACAGGAAGTCTACTCCTCATCACCCTTAGGCCAATGTTCAAGCTAAGGTGACTAACAGAGAAATTAAAGTCATTCTGACCAAAACAATGGCTATCCATAAAAAGGATTGAGCAAGCAAGTTACCAAAAGTTGTTTGGGCTTATAGAACCACTTGGGAAATAACTATAGGATTCACTCCATTTGAGTTCCTTGTATGGAAATTCAGCCATGATGCCCACTGAATTTGAACATAAGACTCTCATAACTGCAGTAGAATTGGGAATTGATATTTCTAAAGCACAAAGAGATAGAATCATGTAGTTGAATGCTTTGGATGAGATGAGGAAGGAAGACTTGCATCACACAAAGGTATTGCAGAATTAGTGAATAAGATGGCATAATAAATTCATCAAGGATAAGAAGTTTCAGCCTAGAGATTGGGCACTGCTCTATGATTCAAGATATTAGGATAACACAAGAAAATTGCAAACAAGATGGCTCAGACCTTATGAGGTGGCTGAAGTATTTTCCAATGGATTTGTTCAACTTACTACCATTGACCCTATCAAGTTTAAGCTATTGGTAAATGGTCATCGCCTAAGATTGTATCATAAGCCAAATTTTAAGGAAGATTTCATGCAGCAATTCACTCAACATGTAGCACCCAAACTTCCTCCAGCCAAAGAAAATGGACCTAGTGTCCCTTCTTTTGGCTAATTAAGGTATGCCACTTCTCATAATAAAGATTCCCACTTTGTGGGGGTCCACTTCTTCACCCATCCACCCATTCGTTCCACCTTTCTCTCTCTTTCACATCACCACCATCATTTCACTCCACCTCATTCCACTCTGCTTTCATTAATTGCTCAACAAATTTCTTGAAAATGACGGGTACTTTCTCCATAATCTTTGAAATAAATCTTCCATGAATTTAGGTACGTGTGCATTAATTTCTATATCTTAATTGTCTTCTAGTGCATTTATTTAATTGTTGTAATTTAATATGGATGTTTTCCATAGCATGTCATCATTTCCTGCCCCTGTCAAATCATCCTTTCACCTCACATGTGAAAATTTAGGTTGGGGGCGGGGGGGGGGAACATGTCAATTCCATGTTCACATGTTTGTTCGTATTGATTAATATCAGCAAGATTTAAGTGATTAATCCTATTTGAATTCTGAAATGATGGCTCATATGTGCGAAATGAAAATCCTCCACCACCAATATCCTTAATCATAGCCTACATTTGTTACTCCTTTATTGCCTTAATTGTTCTTGTCATAATCTTAAAATAAAAGGTAAAATTCAAATGATACCGGCATTGGAAATTTAGCAGAGTTGTAGGAAGGAAAATTTTGGTTTCCAAACAAGAATTACAAGAAAATATTTGTAGAGTAACTATTTGATTGCAATTATTGGAAGGTGGGTTGCTTCGAAATGAACCCACAGTTCATGATATTTTATTACAGGATGTGCCTTACCTAGGTGAGTTTAGAAACTATGGATGGCTAGACTATTTCCTAAAGCTGGATGGTTTTGATGAAGGTGTTGCATTAGAATTCACCTAGGCATTATCTGAAGGAAGGGCCACAATAAAAGGGTTGGAATTCATAGCTATGGAGGAAAGAATTACATAATTTATAGGGTTACCTACTGACGATGAAAATTACCCTGCAGCTAGAGATGCTAGGTCGGCTAGGTCTGAATTCGCAGAACCTAATGATCCTCCATTGAGCATAGATAAGCAAGGAGCGAAGAGGACTTCTCTACTTGAGCTTTGGAAGCAGGTTGTAGTCTATGTTTTCAATTATATTACTTGCAAAGGTTGCCAGTCAAATTTACATTATGTGCATTTTAAGCTCCTCAACCACATGAGGCATGGAAGGAGAATGAATTTTCCCAACATGTTGTATCACCTTCTTTCGATCATGGCAGTAGAAACTTAGAAAGGTAGGGACAATTCCATCTCCCACCATTGCCTAATTAAATTATTAGTTGAAAAATATCTACATGATGTGTCCAATATTTCTTGGGAAGAATTTTTGAGAATTGATCAAATTATACCAGAGCATTTGCAACCTAGGGTTTTTCCTCAACCTTGTAGGGTTGGGAGGAGAAGGAGAAATGTTGGGACCACTGCTAGTACCTCAACTTATGATGCAAGCCCTAGTGGAAACCCTCCTGCAACCACACAAGCTATTGAAATTAGTTCTTCTAAGGAAAAGCATTATGATAATGAAGGTTCCTCTCCTAAATTTGATGATGATGTCCCTCTTAGAACATTAACAAAAACTAGGGCATGAAAGAGGAAGACAAAACTAAAAGAATAAAAAGCTAAAAAGAAAATGATAGAAAAGGAACTGCGAAGCTCCAAGAAACGGAAAGTTGACACTGTTCTTCCTGCAGCAAAGGAAAAATGAAGAAATCCTCCCACAAAACCAAAGTTAGTTGGGTCAACTATTAGGGTATCTCATGAGGGAAGCCCTAAACCTAGAAATTCATCACAGGAGGATACATAAGCTCTAATGGAGCATGCAAATGAAAAGGAAAAGGATGTGTTTGAAGAAGCAACAAACTTAACACTAGCTGATCTTGTGGCTATTGCAGAGCAAGTTGAAAGCCAAGCATGTGAAGGAAATTAGGAACTCCTACAGCAAGAGTTCCTGCAGCATGAGTAAGAATAGGAACAATAGGCCCTATAGATTGAAACAAAGGAACAAGGCCTAAAGCCCCTATAACCAAAATTGGTTGAGCAAGATGAAGCCCTACAAATAGTACTCTACCAAGAGCAATAAAAAGTGCCAGGTAAAATAATACTAGGAGTACATAGGCCTTTTGATTTTTCAATGAACATAGAAATTCTAAATTTATGGAAGGAAACACAAAGAAGAGAAGAACAATAGAAAGTAGAAAACTGTAGGTTGAAAAAGGAAATTGAACAGAAAAATGAGGAAATTGAATATAAGAGTGCATAAATTGTTAGATTAAAGAAGAAGGTGGATGACATGAAAACTTTAGTGCCATAAATATTGAAATGCAGAGCTCTTTTGAGGGTATATTCCCTGTATTTAAAATAAAATCATCTTTCATTCAAGTTTGCAAAGATTTTTTTAGGTTTGAACCTCTCAATTAAAACCCCTACTGAATTTTTCAATGCTTTTCGAATTGCTCCCCCTGAGATGAAAAATCTGTTGTGCGAATTTTATTTACATAATTTTTTTTGTAACCAAAGATCAAGATTGAAATTCATTGCTATATGTTGGTGATGTCCAATTATGAGAATTCATGTCCTAGGTACAAAACAAAGTAAGTTGGGGAAAGCAGCACAAGAATTACATGCAAGTTGAATCCAACATTCCCCTGCCCATTAGGGTTGAGTCTAGACATCCAAGATATATTTTTAAGGATTGGCACTAAATGTTATACCAACCAAGCTATAGTTACAGGACCCTGCCTAAGAGAGAGGCAACATACAAAGAGTATGAAGAGATGGCAAGAACCACAGAAGACTCTGTGATGGGATACCTCTCATAGAGATCGAATACCCTATCTAATGATTTAAAGCAAGAAGAGACTCATTCCATGTACAACTATGTTGCAGCACTCAAAAGAATTGATAAGTATATTCAACTCAAAAGAACAAAAGGGAAATTCTAGCTTCCACTAATTTTTTAGCCTCCTATTCCATTGTGGCCAGTGCCAAACTATAGGTTTTATAGGTATGAAATTGCTAATGAAAGACAGAGATAGAGTAGGCTGGAAAGATAAAAAGGATTATATTGGGATCCTAACTTAGATATAGCAGAAACAGATGTGGGACAACTTACAGTTGCCAACTTTAGGGCATTGACCAAACAAAAGCTCAATTCTTCCTCGGCTAGAGGACCAGCAAGATGTTAGGTTGGGGGGAATGATGAGTCTAGTTTATGGCTTAATTATTGATAAGATTGTTGTCCATTTCCTATAGTTACATAAGAATTTGATGCTTGAGAGTTGATCTTTGATAATATTTTCTTCAAACCTTAGGCCTTGAAAATGAATTTATTTTCATAAGCTTTCAAATGATATTGATATGCTATGTGGATTGTTTGTGTTTATTTTGTATGTGATTAATGAGTGTCACTTTAAGATGATTATGGATATGCAGTTTTTGTGCATGCTAATGTTGTCCTATAAATGATTTGACGCCTATAATTTAGGAAGATCTCACCAACTAGACATGTGCTATATCGATCAACAAGGTGGTCATTGAAGACTCTTAGTGGTTGGAGATTCCTTATGCATTGGATTGTAACCACCTTGTTATGGACTTAAATGTTGATAAGCATGCGCTGGCATTACTGTTGTGCTAGATTTGAGTTAAGGAAATCGGGCTTGATAGGTTATGTACATGCCTAGCTAACCCTGCTCTTTTTTGTGCTTTCCCTAATGTGGAATCCTTCGCGTTCACTGGAGTTGAACATCTTGCTAGGTGGTTGAATAAATAAGGCCTCTGATGTTCTTTCTGGCTCTCAGTTAGGGAATTTCTTAATTGATGTAATCACACTTTTGAGGGTTTTGGCAATACAACTATGATGATTGTACTCATGTTTCTCTTATGAATAAAATGAATTTATAAGTTCATGCATTTGAGTCTATCTTAGTTTTAGGGAATACTTATCCAAGGGGGACAACTTAGTGAGTATTCCATCCCATAACTTATTTTAGTTTAGTTGTTATTCTTTGTTCATTCGTTAGTTAAGAATCTAGCATTGAGTATTTGTGCAACCACTAGAATTCCATTCTATGACTGTTCCTGCAGCCAAAGTAGACAGAGTAGTTTCATGTTTGTTCGCTCAAATATTCATTTTTCTCATACATCTCAGTTTAATCTAGTTTTTGGGTGATGTTCAACATTTGTGTTATTTCCTTCCAAGCAATTTACTTTGAGCATTGTGTTTTTCTTAGTTGTAGGATAGATATGGCTACTTTGGATTCCTAGTGCACATATAGTGCTGACCCATTTCAAGTTTACGTCCCTGGGTTGACAATTTAAATACACCTTCATGATGATTGAAATGGCTATTCAGGTTAGATGTTCAATCTCTGAATCACAACTACAAGGGCTTAGTTGTTAAAATCATTTTAGGATGCCAACACTCCTCCCATCCATTTTAAGTGATAATTATAGTATAAAAATCCTACAAGAGTGGAAAGATGAAACTAATAAAACCATTTTAGAGTAGGCAGTTTTAGTTTCCATGTTTGTGATTGAGTTTCGACAAATTGGGGGTGATACAAAGCATCGGGAGCATTTAGGCCTCCTTCCATGTTGACCCAATTTTTTATTTTTTACTTTGTCTTTTGTGCATTCTTCCTGATATGGTTGGGGATTGATAATCTTTCCCCTCTTTCCATAGTTACCTAACATATATAAATAAAGGTAGATCTGACCCCGCGAAACTAGATCCCCTTTTGCCCTTTGTGTGTGATATGTTCTCTTTTAATTTCTCTGTATCTTTCTCTCTTATTTGCTTGAGTTGTCCCTTTCATGTGTGACAATGCATCTTCTACATTACTTGGTCTTTATAAAATGCATTCATTTCCAAATGAATCTTTTCTTGAAGACCTTCACACACTTCTCTGTCAGAGCTGCATTCTTAACTTGAAACCCTAGGGAAACATGTATCATTCATCATGGGTTCATAAAGAAAGGACTTGGAAATCCTCCTCTGAAGTGGGAACAGTCTTAGTATTCCCCTCACATGAGCACATCTTCTTCCTTTCAAATTCCTTGATGAAGTGAACATCTTTCAAAAGGATTACTTGGTGACAAGTCGATTCGAGAAGGAAGACGTTAACTTTTGAACAGTCTATCCCTTGAGTGGACCCCTCCCTTTCATGTTGGCTTCCTGAGGGACCCCTTCAAAAGCTTTCAACAAGTTCTATGGTGTCTAGCTTGGGGGCAACCCAACTAGGCTAGTTTTGTTTCTTCGCATCTAGTCTGGGGGCAACCCGACTAGACCGTCTTTGCATCTTTATGTCTAGCTTGGGGGTAGCCCGACTAGACTTGAATTTTCAAACAACGTGTCCCTTGACTAGACCCTCCTTCCTTTTGAAGGGTTCCAGAGGGGCCCCTTTGAAAGTATTACAACATAGTGATGGTCTGTGTGACTGTTCGTTCACTGGCCTGCGCAGCCACTTCCTGATGTGTTCTATTTGTGGGTAAACATGTCACCATATCTGACTCTATAGAGTCCCCTTTTCTTGGTCTCCCTCATGTGATATTTCTTGGGGGATACCTTCCTTATAGTTATGTGGGTCTATAAGACACTTTACTCGATCTTCCTCATGTGAGATTTCTTGGGGGATACCTTCCTTACAACTTTGCGGTCTGTAAGGTACTTTCTTGGTTTCCCTCATGTGAGTGTTCTTGGGGGATACCTTCCTTACTGGTCTATGAGGCCGTAAGGTGATTTTCTTGGTTTCCTTCATGTGAGAGTTCTTGAAGGATACCTCCCTTGCAGGACCGTGAGCCTATAAGGCACTTTTGTACTTCAACTTTGTGGTTTCATGGAACTACGAAGTCCTTTCCTTCACTTCCAAGTTCACCAGACCATGCTCTGCTTCCTCATTGGTTCAGGTATACATCTCTTACTTTGTTACTTTCCTATTACTCTACTTTACAAAAGCACTCATTAGTACTCATGCTCGCTAAAGTGGGGCAAAAATGTATGAGCATGAATTTTCACCCCTAACGTAAATTCCCCTTTCACCCCTTTACACTTTAGAAAACCAAAAGTGGAGGTTTAATTCCACTTAAGCCTACTGCTTGCATTCCACTTGGCGCTCTGTTTGTGTTTCGGTGGGGGCATTTATATTGGGGATGCCCACATGGTTCACAGACATTTTCATGGTGCGCTTATGTCCTTGGCAGATTCCTATGGCTGGAGTCTGCAAAGATGTTAGATTTTTTATTGGGAGTCAAAGTGTAACACTCCTCTTCAGCTGGCTGACCCAAATATGGTTGTTTTTCATCCATCTCTTCATAATCTTCACTCTTTCATCCATAGCTCTCTTCAGCAGAAGTTTGGATACAGTTTTGCGAGATCTTGAGTTCATCACTTCACATTTTCTACACTCTTTCAAACATCCACTCAAGCTTTGTAGCAACATTCTTCACCCCATTCCAACAATCTACCACTCCATCACTCCAATAGTGTGAGCGTAGGACATACATCACAACAACAAAGGCTTGAGTTCCTCTCATTCACTCCTCCACAAGCCTTGAGTGCTTTGGATGGAGGTGGTAAGCTCCTCTCATCTCCTCTATCACATTTTGTTGACTAAGCACATACTATTTTGTAGTGTTTCTTGTATACGTAGCTTGTATTTCCTTTCTTTATCTCTATTTCTATCATTGCAATCTTGGATGTCCATGGAGGTGGAAACACCAAAATGGGGGTTTGACTGAGGCAAGCCCCTAAATAGCCCCAACACTTCCCCTCTTTGTTGTGTGTAGGTGGAGAGATCTTGAAACAAGCTGGCGAGATGATTGTTCTATGAAATCATCTTCGTCATCCTCGTGGTAATATACTTCTTTTATCATGTCCATATTTACCTTTTTCTTTTCTTAGTCTTGTTCTTTACTTCTAGAAACTACTAGACTAGAATTTTAGTCCTTTCTCGAGATTCCAACCTCTTTTCTCTAGTTTTCTAGCCATACGGACGCTAATGCACCTATGAGATGCCAGCGTGCCATGCTGTCATCCCAGAACTGCACTTCTGTCCTCAAACAAAGAGCTATCTGAGATGCAGATTTGACTCTAGAAAATGACTCGTCTAGTCTCCCTTCATCTCTTGGGATTGTAGATTGATCGAAGGACACATAGTCCTCATCATTTCCATCCTTTCTATCCTAACCTTCCTTTGAACTGAGGTAAGTTAGGGCAGCCTTTCCACTCTTGGCCTTTCATGAATTGGGGCCTTGTAATGGGTGGTCCCCCTCTCTTACAGTTTGTAAAAGATATAGAGATATGTGAGATATGTATGTGTGATGCGAGTTTGAGAAAATTAGTGTAAATTTCAAGTGTTGAGTTCCTAAAGGAAGTGAGTTGAAGGCGTACTCTATCTTTCAAGCATGTCTCCAAATGTGAGAAAATTATGGTGGAATCTATGTTACATTGAGATAGCTTTCTCTCTATAACAACTCTCTTCTATCTTCATTGTAATTTTGTGACAGTGAGCCCTCTTTGGACAGTGTGTCCTATTTTGGCAGTGAGCCTTTTTGGTAGCGAACCTTTCTAGCAGTGAACCTTTGTATTTGATTTTGGAATTATTTATATTATGAGTTGATCCTCATCATGGTTTTTCCCTTATTAGATTTTCCATGTAAATCAGGTGTTCTTGTGTGTATGGTTTTGTTGCTTCTAATTTTCTATTCTACTTTTAATGATTAATCACATTAGCAGTGCAAAGGTTATATGAATTCTTGTATATCTAACTTTTTTTTAGGGTTTTGACTATTAAAATTTCTACAATTGATTCACCCCCCTCTTAATTGTCTTGTTCAACGATTGGTATCAGAGTGAGGTTCCTTGGAGAAGGTCTTAACCACTTAAGGAAGGTCTAGGATGGAAAACAAGATCACTATTGAGTGCCCTAGGTTCAATGGCATTGATTATGCATTTTGAAAAATGAAGATGGAAGGACATCTTTCATACTATAGTTATGAGATCAAAAAGTCTATTTAGAACCAATATGCTGCTCTAGCAAATGGTCCAAGTACTTTTTATGAGATCAATGCGCATGAAATCAACAATAAGGTAAGGTTTATTATTGTAAATAGTCTTTCACATTCTGAATTAGTTAAAGTTATTAATTTGAAGACTACTAAAGATGTCTAGGATAAGTTGGAAAATATGTATGAGGAGATGAAAAGGTTAAACAAGAAAAATTGAAGAACTTGGAGGCACAATTTGAGATCCTATGAATGGGTGAATATGGGAACATTAAATCCTACATGTAGAGAGTAAATGGGCTGGTAGGTGGAATAAGAGGACTTTGTGCACAAATATATGAATCCAAGATAGTAAATAAGGTACTCAGACCTCTCCTTGATATATACTATGAAAAGGTATCTCCTATAGAGGAAATTGTAGATTATAATACTTATACCAAAGATCAGTTGATTGGTACTCTAACCTCATTTTAAATGAGAAAGATTGGTTTTAAAAATGGAACAAAGTCCTAAACTACTTTCAAGGCTTCAAAAGTGGAAGATCCAAATGAAGAAAATCTTGATGAAGTGGAAGAAAATTTTGTAAGAAGAATGAAAAAGGGCTTCAATAAGTATCAAGGTAAATTACCATTCAAAATTTTTAGCTGTGGAGGTGATGGAACCCAAAAACAAATTCTTGGTTCTATCATGAAAATTTGTGAAAAGTCTAGTTTCGTCCTTTGTGCTTGATATGAGGTCAATGTTCCCATCATTGAGATAGGGTTTTATACTTGTAAAACTTTCAAATCTTATTCTAAAAAACCTTGGTCATTTTAATTTTATATTGACTTGTCTTTTCAGTTCCTGGTCACTTAAGTTGTCACTTGTGCCATTAGAATCATTGATTTACCAACCCCTTGTCTTAGGTTGATAGGTATCTCATGTATTTCCTAGTATTAAAAGTCGAAGGCTTAAGCTAAAGAAAATTTTAAAATCCTTAGCCTTCATTATGGGTTGTTGCCTCATTTACCTAGTCATTCCCCCTTTTATGAAAAACTTTTATGGCATGTGCAGGATAAAGCTTCATATGGTCTATTTGATCAATTGAATTAATCCTAACCATTCCCCGTATGCCCATGCTGATTTATAATTTCTTATTTTATGCATATGGGCTGGTGGGCTTCGGCCACATGTATTCTATAATGGTGGGCCCAGTACTTTTGGTAAGGATGACTAGTGTATTTCAAAGAGGATCAATGGTTGATGGACTGATGATTTGGTCATATCTATGTCACTCCCTGCAAGCCCGTCTTGTTTCATTTTGCATTATTTTAATGGCACGGGCTAGCGAACGATGACCACGTGGTACTTTCTAAAGGTAAATTTGTTCCTTCACAAGGTGATACAGGTTTTTCAAGGAGTGATCAATGGTATGCAGAACAACACATGTTCTCATTTGGGCTTTTCCTTGCACCCCTATTCATTTGCAATTATATGAAGGACTAGTCTTATGAGCTAACAGGAAATGTGACACCTTTCTATTCGTGATGACCGATTGGCTTTGATGATGGAGTTTTGTTCTAAAGGGATTGATTTCAATGGTCGATGACTGGTGACATGGTTGAATCTTAGCCACTCCCTATTATCTTGTGTGGGCATCGACTATGTCCTGTATCGTTTAATGGGTAAGCGAGCATTCACCATGTGTACTTTCTAAATAGGCTTGACTAGTTTCTAATGAATATGGAATGCTTCTAAATTTGGCCGAAGGGATATTATTTATAAAATGCATTATTTTTAGCTTTGTTCTTTAAAGCGCATGCTTGAGATCTCGATTGTCAATTCTATCAGCCTTTGATACATACATGAGGTTGTTATACTTTCTTTATATGGTCTTGTAATTTCATATCTTCATGTCTCTTTCACATTTTCTTGGTGTCACTGGATATGACACAGTGATTGGTATATATGAAGTCTTCATCCAGTTCATATGTTTTAGATTGGCTTGATATTATAATCGACATCTAAAGGTGATCATTGTTTTTTTCTTGGCATATCTATGTGAAGGTAATGTTTATGGCTCAAAGCCAATGTTGTTTTGGACATTATGGTATTATCTCTATAACCTTTATTAACAATATCTTTTATCAAAGGTTATATCTCTTTGTTAAAACATCATTGATATATAAAGCCTCACAATTGCCTTTGCATGTCTACCAAGAAGCATAGTATCAATTTTATAGGAAAAAAAATTAAGGCATGTCACAAGGACTTCTTGTAGACTAATATAGGGTAGATAAAAAACAAATTCTTGGACCTATTGGCCATAATACATGTTCTAAAACTCCAATATCCCATGTTTGAATTAGGTTCCAAAAGTTCTTACAAAATTATAACTGAATGTCATGGCTAATATTGAGTTCTTACAGGCCCAAGTACACCCCACATCAGAAGGAGAAAATCAACCACATACTTGAATTGTTAGAGGAAATCCTTCATCTAGATTCACAACATTACATCTACTAAAAAAACTTGGAAAAGGCCAATGACATAATTATTCAAAATTCAACTTCACTATGACATCATCCCTTGATTGTATTAGTATTATCATAATTACTACAATTTTCTTTTATCATCCAAGCACAAACATTTCCCTGCATTAATCAGTCCAAGTTAAGTCTTGATGGGACTAGAATTGCAAGGTGAAATCCAACTCATAAAAGAAAATCTAATAGATTTTACTACCTCTATTTTCATCAGTATTATTTCAGTCATTGCAGTCGTAATAAAATAAAATAAGCATTTGAGGTAACTCATTGCCCCACAAAAATTCACTTAATAAATAATTTTAAGGTGGAGGGAACAAATAGCGGGAGAGTTGTTAGAACTACATTTTCAAAAAAGAATGCAAAACCTAACACTTTTCCCTCTTTCTTTAGACAACTTTGAATATATTATTATCATCTCAAGGAGTCCTCACACATTTATCGCATCCATGTTTATGCTCTCAAGGGAATCCTTCAAGACCTAACTAATTTTGACACATGTTCATATTTTTAAGGGGACTTAAAAGGTGTTGAGTTATGTGTCTCGGATATTTGAATGTGCAAGGAATGATTGGTAATGAGAGGATTGATCACAAATCTAAAGGAAAATTTGTTCCTTCACAAGGTGATACAAGTTGTTCAAGGAGTGATCAATGGTATGCAAAATAACACGTATTTTGATTTGGGCTTTTCCTCGCACCCCCATTCATTTGTAGTTGTATGAAGGAATAGTCTTACTAGCTAGTGGGCAATGTGAAACCTGTCTATTCGTGATGACCGATTGTCTTTGATGATGGAGTTTTGTTCTAAAGGGATTGATTTCAATGGTTGATCAGTGGTGACATGGTTGAATCTTAACCACTCCCCACCATCTTGTGTGGGCCCTGACTGTGTCTTGCATCTTTCAATGGGTAAGAAAGCGTTCACCATTTGCACTTTCTAAATAGGCTTGACTGGTTTCTAATGAATATGGAATGCTTCTAAATTTGGCCGAAGGGATATTATTTATAAAATGCATTATTTTTAGATTTGTTCTTTAAAGCGCATGCTTGAAATCTCGGTTGTCAATTTTGTTAGCCTTTGATACATGTGAAATGGGTGGTAATAAAGCATGGCAGTGTTCAAACCGATATTCTGAGATTGGATCTCGATCAATCCCCGTGGTTTTTGACAACGAGAAACACAAGTGAAATATTTCCCATGGGTGAGTGGGTATTTCTAACAAGATGGATTTTATTGATGCTAAGTATTGAGTGGATGTTTATCTACTCAGTGCTTTTTTGTTTTAAAAGAGACATTAAAGAACAAGTAAAACTCAATTATGAATGGTTATATGGTAATATACCTATTGATGCATATTTAAATCATGATCAATGGTCAGGATTAATGGGGATCAAGGTAGAATGTTGTCAGCCCGTGCGCACAAGATTTATTTTAAGAATTAATGGTTGGCACACTTGCATGGATCGTTATAAGGAGGACTAATTGACATACTCTTCATTCAGAAATTGCATTGAGTTTGAGTCAGAAAATAGAGTTAGCTAGTGTTTTCTGAGAAGATGAAGAAGTCTGAGGAGTTTGTTAGGCCAATTTGGAGTTCTAGAAGACTAAGCTTTCTCGAGTCTGAAAATAATACTCAGATGGATGAAGATGACATGGAAGGAGCTCCTGATACACCAAAGGATAGAAGAGAACACAAAATTTTTATGAAGTATGGTGTTAGGAGCAGTTACCACCTAAGGAACCAAACAGTTTTAGAAGAATTAGTCAAGTTCAAAGGCAAGGAGTTGGTGGGATATGAAAAGAAGACAAAGAAAAAGTGCAAGTATCGTAAGGTTTATCCGGGGAGGCTCAGTTATCCCAACGATCTCTTTGACAACCCTTTAGATAATGAGGGTGGCACTAACTCAGAGGGTGATTATTATCCCCTCTCTCTGGTACCATCTGATAATTTTGATGAGGTGGTGGTGATATTTCCTCCTATTCCACCATGAGCAAGGCATGGGCTAGCATCCTCTAAGGGTAGTGACTTAAAGTTATTAATATTTCCCATTTTTGTTTTGGATGACACCATAGCCCCTTTGTCAGGATTTTCCTATTCAACATTCATGTGATTTCTTGTTTCTACTATTGATGTGGAATGTTTTTGGGCTTGTGAATAAGTGAGGTGTTGAGTTTCCTAGCACTGGGGTATACACATGTTTTTGTTGGGGCTGCTAGTGCATAATCCTCTTTGATCGACAAGAATGAGGATCTGGCATGTCTACATGTAGGTCATGTGAATGTTGGTCTTTTACTCTTCCATGATGGCATGTAACCGACTGGACATGCCTCAAAATTTGGTGCAAATCATCTCAAAATGAAATGAAATGTAAATTTGATTGAGCCTGATGCTTTTCACTCCCTTGTTCTATAAAAGGGATTTATGGGCTCATTACAAGTGTCAGACTTTTGAGTTTCAATAGGGTTTCAAGTGAATGCTTATCTCAAAAAAGGGTATCTTAAATAGGATATGGGTAAATAGGTCAGTAAATGGTCTTGGGGAATGATCTCATGTATGTAACAGTCATAAATTAGTTTTATACAAACTACTGATGTAGAAGTGAATCTTTATCTGGAAACAAACACTCTCCTATGTATATTTCTTACAAGTTATGAATGAAAATGCTAATGGTGTTGTCATTTGTCTTCAAATAATTATGTTTGAATGTGTTATCCTATTATTAGCTTTAACCTAAGGAGTTGATTAAAATGCTTGAAGAGGGTATAACATTTGCACGAAATTGCTTAGGATTGGTAATTAGTGAATGTTTCTTTTGGGCATTTTTGAGTTTTCATAGCTTGCAAAATAGTATGAGGGTATTTCATCTACTTCTAGAATTTGGTAGTTTGTATATTACAGATTCTCACATATTTTACTCTATTGCTCCAATTATTTAGGCACTGGCCAATTTATCACTAAAATCTGGCATGAAAAATGAGAACATAGCACACCTAGCCTTGAGCTTGAAATAAGAACAACACTCTTTTAAAATCCCTATTAAATGAATTGTGTGTGGAATGGAAATATTATGATTCATAGAAAATAGATAATCATTCACTTGAAGGACATGCCAAGTCTTCAGTAGGATGGGTTTATTTGCACTCAACTATGAATATATATGTTATTAATTTGATATATCTCATGCTAATGCAATTTGGGATTACCCTCCCTAGTTTAACAAAGCCAAAAGTGAAGGAGTAAGGATCACAAGATCCTAAGCTCTTTGTTTTAGCCACTAACCTTACAATTTATTCATTATAAGAAGTGGCAACTCTTTAGAGAATTGCCAAGTTTTGTTGGAAAAATCACCAACATAAATGGTGACTCTATTGGGGACAACTTTGAATTCTCTAGTTGCAGACTATGAATGATAGAGACAAGATCTTGGTGAATCTAAACAACTTGTTCAAATATTAATATTTTAAACTTGGAAGTGAGTTTTTTGTAGTAGAAGCTCAAAGAATTTGTGTGACTTTGTTGTGGAGGAAGACCCAGAAAGAAATTCATAATTAAAGGAACTTCATAATCTTGAAGTTCAGTCCTCTATAAAGAGAGGTGGCAACTCTGTTTCAAGAACTTGGTGAAAATGTGAAGAATATTTATAATATACAAAGATTTCTAGTCAGGAAGAAGAATCTAAAGTAGCTGCAACATATCCAAGTATTCTCCATAGTTTGGTTTTCAAAAAAGCCATAAATGTATATATGAAAACCATATTTAAAAGTCTTGAAAATTTTGTGTCCCTATTAAGTGAGAATAAGCACTAGAGAAAAGGGAATAAGTGGAAAATGGCTTACATACTTGTGTGTTATTATTTTGCAACCAGTATTACAAAGTGAAGTATGTATTATTTTTGAAGAAACTTATTTAGATGGTCTTAAACAAGTTGAGACAAATTGATGCATTATGAATGCTTAAGGTCATGTTGTAAAAGAAATTCAAGCTTCTTTTAAATGCAAGGTTGGCTTGAAAAGGTTGTTAAGGGTTTATGAAAATGTATTATCAACCTATGTATCCTAATATACAGTCCTTGCCATGTAATAAAATAAGTTTCAGCACTAGAATAAATAGAGAAATAAATTTCAATGGTATTAATGGTTACCCAAATATTTTTCCATCTGACATTAGAGATAAGCTACCTAAGTTCAATGGTAAAAAGTGTCAGTCAACAGGTAAGCGTTTGCAGTAATTCAATAATTTAATGGATTATTTTGGATAGACCATGAGGTTGTTTGTGTAGTTTCTAAAAGGAGATTCAAGAGATTGGTTCTATGATTTACCAACATGCTCTATCAAATCTTGGGAAGAGTTCAAATTAGTATTCATAGAGAAATTTTGTGAAATGTTCAGTGCTAGTGCTTTGCTCAATAAGTTTAAGAACATTGAAAAAGAGGATGATGAGCTAGCTCCAGCATTCAATCTAAGATTTGCTAAAACATTGAAGAATATTCTTGATTCCATGAGATTAAGTGATGAAGTATGTTTGGTTGTTTATTTAGGATCTTTTGATAGAAATATGAGCTATCTATTGAGAGAAAAAGATCATAAGACTTTGCATCAGGCATATGAAATAGCTATGAATATTGAAAACAACCAAAAATATGGAATACCAAGGAATTTTTTGTCTACAAATGTTTGCTGCCCTAAGACAACAAATGTTGATGAGAGGTGTAAGATAGAAATTGAAAATAAAGTTCAGACCACTTACACCACTATTGTTTCAGATTACACATCACCCAATAATGATGATCACAAAGAGCTCCAAACAAATTGTCAAGAATATGCATGCAGTTGTGATCATATGACCTCTTTTCAAGACCTCTCTTGCATAAGAAAACACAAAGGAGAATCATCATATGATCTCTATGCAAGATTTGTGGACACTCTGGCTACAATTCCTAAATTTTAGACCAAAAAATTTAGTTTGCATTGATTTATTTTATGAATCTTATAAACCAGGTTTGAGTGCTTTACTAATGGATTTGAAACTAGTTAGGCTTGACCAGGTGTGTGAATAATTTTCTCTCTTTGAACAGATTAGAGATGACTATCAATGAGCTATTATGTTTTCAACCCACCATGATAATGATTTTTCTACCTCATATGATTCAAATAATGAGATGTCACATGAAGAAGAAGAGAACATATCAGAGGTTGAAAATGCTTGCCACAGTGAAACTGATGAAATGAGTAGTTTTGATTTTTTTGAAGATTCCAATACTAATGATCCTATGGATGACATAAGACTGAGCATTTACTCTAAAAATTCTGAACATATTTTCAATATAGATGAGTCTTCTTGTTATAGTAGTGATGATGATTTTGAGTATGGTCAAATTCTTTATCGATTGTGATTTCCCTTAGGAGGAGGTGATAAAATCATTTATTACAGATAAGAAATATGTTGATAATAATGAGACTCTGAGTAATAGGATGCTACCAGTTTTGGTTGATAGTGCTATGGAGTTGGAAAAGTCTTTTGACCATGTTATCTCATATCATGTGGATATGATAGAAATTTCAAATATGTGTATTGAAAAATCAGAGGATGAAATGAAAGATTGTATTTATTGCTATGAGTTCAAGGTTGATTGTGATTATGCTAATAAGGAGGACATTGATTAAAATAATTCTAAATGTGATGATGACTTGATGGATTTGGACCTTCCTGCTGAGGATATTGAGGCTCCTATGTCAAAAATAAATATAATAAAAAATCCATTGTTTGATGAGCCTGTAGATCCATCAATTGATAAAAATGGTGATTCTTATTAGTACAGGCATAATCCACTCTTTGATGATAATTCTAATTATGTATGTCACACATGGTTAGAAAGTGGTCTTGAACAAACAAAGGAGCACATTGATAAACCACTCGAGGGAATTTCCTATGACGGTTTTACACTTGAACCAAGTGTTGCAGGAAGAATTGCATATCATGGAGCCAATTACTAGGAGGAGTTTGAATATTTTTAGTTTCCAGTTCAACTGGAAGGTATTTTTATGAAGCATGACAATGAAATGAATAGCAAAAAATTTTGTTTGCAACATGAACCTTTTTCATATGATGAATATAGCACATATGTGTCATGTAGTGATGAAAGATTTCATTTTATAACTGATTATACAATAAAGAATGGCAAAGATTATACTGGCATTGGTATACTTATGAAAGTTATGATAGATGTTAGTAACAGTGTTGGTAATCAGATGGGTTTCATTGGTGACAAATTTTTACTTATGAGAATAAGCTTGTACTTTTTGTAGTGGCATGGCAGAGGTACATATGGATTGAAGGAAATCAGTTCCTTCAATAGGTTGGTTTTTGATAGGGGCAGGAATGGGCCCCAAGTTTTAGTGGCTTGGTTCCACTAATAGGGAGAGGAAGCCTGGATTATATTGAATGATGCAATGTAAAACTCTACATCTCACAAGAAGGTTTTTGGTAGGATGGAGATTGGATCTCTTGTTTTTGGCCTTTTAGGCCTCTGTATATTTTGTAAATAGTTTGTTTCTTTTTGTTTTGTTTCCTATTTGTCTTGTTTTTTCCTTTTGTGTCTGGTCCGCTTCACCCTTTGATTCTTGGATCTCACCTGCCTACAAGAGCCATGTGTCCCCAATAGGATCCACTGATGGAACCCCAAAATATTTCTTGGTTTTATCATGAAAAATTGTGAAAATTTTGGTTTGGTCCTTTATGCTTGATGTAAGGTCAATGTTCCCATCATTGTGACAGGGTTTTATACTTGTAAAAATTTCAAATATTATTCTAAAAACCCTTGGTCATTTTAATTTTATATTGACCTATCTTTCTAGTTCTCGATCACTTAAGTTGTCACTTGTGCCATCAAAATCATTGGTTTACTGGCCACTTGTCTTAGGTTGATGGGTATCTCATGTTTTTCTTCATATTAAAAGTTAAAGGCTTAAGCTAAAGAAAATTTTAAAATCCTTAGCCTTTTTTATGGGTCGTTACCTTGTTTACCTAATCATTCCCCTTTTTTATGAATAAATTTTGTGGCATGTGCAAGATAAAGATTCATATGGGCCATTTGATCAATTGAATCAAGCCTGACTGTTCCCCATACGCCCATGCTGATTTATCATTTCTTATTTTATGCATATGGGCTAGTAGGCTTTGTGCACATGTATGCTATATTGGTGGGCCCAGTCCTTTTGGTAAGGATGACATGCATATTTTAAAGAGGATAATTGGTTGATAGACTGATGATGTGTTCATATCTGTGTCGCTCCTTGTGAGCCTGTCTTGTTTCATTTTGCATTATTTTAATGGAACGGGCTAGCAGGTGATGGCCACATGGTACTTTCTAAAGGTAAATTTGTTCCTTCACAAGTTTGTACATGTTGTTTGAGGAGTGATCAATGGTATGTGGTGCAACACATGTTCTTTTTTGGTATTTTCCTTGCTTCCTCATTCATCTACAGTTGTCTGAAGTAATAGTCTTATGGGATAGTGGGCAATGCTACACCTATTTTTTCATGATGACCGATTGGCTTTGATGATGGATTTTTGTTCTAAAGGGATTGATTTCAATGGTCGATGACTGGTGATGTGGCTAAATATTAGCCACTCCCCACCATTTCATGTGGAACCCAACTATGTCTAGTATCTTTTAACGGGAAAGTGGGCATTCACCATGTGGACTTTCTAAATAGGCTTGACTAGTTTCTAATGAAGTTGGAATGCTTCCAAATTTGGTCGAAGGGATATTATTTATAAAATGCATTATTTTTAACGTTGTTCTTTAAAGCACATGCTTGAAATCTCAACCATCAATTTTGTCAGCCTTTGATACATGTGAAATGGGTGGTAATAAAGTATGGTAGTGTACAAACCAATACTCTGAGATTAGATCTAGATCAATCCCTGTGGTTTTTGACAAGGAGAAACACAAGTGAAATATTTCCCACGGGGAAGTGGGTATTTCTAGAAAGATGGATTTTATTGATGCTAAGTACTAGTGGATTTTTATCTACTCGGTTTTTTTTTGTTTTAAAAGAGGCATTAAAGCACAAGTAAAACTCATTTATGAATGGTTATATGGTAATCTACCTGTTGATGCATTTTTAAATCATGATCAATGGTCAAGATTAATGGGGATCAAGGTAGAATGTTGTCAACCCGCACGCACAAGATTAATTTGAAGATTTAATGGTTGGCACACGTGCATGGCTCATTATAAGGAGGGTTGATTGTCATACTCTTCATTCATAAATTACATTGAGTTTGAGTCAAAAAATAGAATTGGCTAGTATTTTGTGAGAAGATGAATAAGTCTAAGGAGTCTGTTAGGCCAGTCTAGAGGTCTAGAAGACTAAGCTTGCTTGAGTCTGAAAAGAATACTCAGATGGATGAAGATGACATGTAGGGATCTCTTGATACACCAAAGGATAGAAGAGGATGCATAAATTTTATGAAGTATGGTGTTAGGAATAGTTACCGCCTAAGGAACCAAACAGTTCTAGAAGAATTAGTCAAGTTCAAAGGCAAGGAGTTAGTGGGATATGAAAAGAAGACAAAGAAAAGGTGCAAGTATCATAAGGTTTATTTAGGGAGGCTTGGTTATCCTAGCAAGCTCTTTGATAGCCCTTTAGACAATGATGGTGACACTAACTCAGAGGGTGATTATTATGCCCTCTCTCTAGTACCATCTAATAATTCTAATGAGGTGGTGGTGATGTTTCCTCCTGTTCCACCATGAGCAAGGCATGGGCTATTGTCCTCCAAGGCTACTGAATCAGAGTGATGACTATGTCCCATTTTTGTTTTCATTGACACCATAAACCCTTTGTTAGGATTTTCCTATTTAGCGTTCATGTGATTTCTTGTTTCTAGTGCTAATGTAGGTTTTTTTTGGATTGATGTATAGGTGAGGTGTCAATATTCCTAGCGTTGGGGTTTACACATGTTTTTACTAGGGCTACTAGTGGAGAATCCTCTTTGATCAGTAGGAATGAGGAGTTGGCGTGTCTACATGTAGGTCATGTGAATGTTGATCTTTTACTCTTCCACGATGGCATGTAACTGATAGGGGATGCCTCAAAATTTGGTGCAGACGATCTCAAAATGAAATTAAATGTAAATGTGATTGAGCCTAATTCTTTTCGCTCCCTTGTTCTATAAAAGGGATTTTTGGGCTCATTATTAGGGTCGAACTTTTGAGTTTCAATATGGTTTCAAGTGAATTTTTATCTAAAAAAAGGGCATCTTAAATAGGATAGGGGTAAATAGGTTGGTAAATGGTCTTGGGGAATGATCTCATGTATGTAATAGTCTTAAATTAGTTATATACAAACTACTAATGTAGAAGTGAATCTTTATCTAGAAACAAACACTCTCCTATGTATATTTCTGACAAGTTATGAATGAAAATGCTAATGGTGTTGTCATTTGTCTTCAAATAGTTATGTTTGAATGTGTTATCCTTTTCTCAGCTTTAACTCAAGGATTTGATTAAAATTCTTGAAGAGGGTATAAAATTTGCACGAAATTTCTTAGGATTGCTAAGTAGTGAATGTTTCTTTTAGGAATTTTTGAGTTTTCATAGCCTGCAAAGCAATATGAGGGTAGTTCATCTACTTCTAGAATTTGGTATTTTGTATATTACATATTCTTACATATTTGACTTTGTTGCTCCAATTATTTAGGCACGAGCCAATTTATCACTAAAATTTGGCATGAAAAATGAGAACATAACACACCTAGCCTTGAGCTTGAAATAAAACAACACTCTTTTAAAATCCTTGTTAAATGAATTGTGTGTGGAATGGAAATATTATGATACATAGAAAATAGATAATCATTCACTTGAAGGACATGCCAAGTCTTTAGTGGGATGGGTTTATTTGCACTCAAATATGAATGTATATGTTATTAATTTGATACCTCTCATGTTGTTGTAATTTGGGACTCCCTGGTTTAACAGAGCCAAAAGTGGAGTAAGGATCACAAAATCCTAAGCTCGTTGTTTTGGCCACTAACCTTAAAATTTCTTCATTATAAGAAGTGGAAACTCTTCAGAGAATTGTTAGGTTCTACTAGAAAAATCACCAAGAGGAGGAATAGGTCATTATTCTTCAAGATGTCCAAAAAAGGTTGAAAAAACTAAACATAGAGAAGGTAAAGAAAATAAAGGAAAGATGATCATAAGAGCATATTATGTCAATAAAGATGCTGGTATTTCTAATGATTGGTCTGATTATGGAGATTTTAATGATAATGAGTGCTTGTTCTTGTCTTTAAAAGATGAATCTAATCCTGAAAGATGTGTGAAGGAATGTGCTTCAGAGAAAGTTGAAGGTACTGTAAGAAGAGACTTATTGGGTTGTTGATAGTGGCTACTTAAATCATATGACCATTGAAAAAAATAAGTTTTTTAAACTTGATAAATATGATAGAGGCTTATCTAAGTTTGGAGATGATTCTAGTGCTAATATTTGTGGGATAGGTTTAATCAGTTTTGATGGAAAGCATAATATTGATGGTGTCTACTATGTTAAGGTTTTGAGACATAATCTCTTGAGTGTTGGATAGATGTGTAAAAATGGATATAATCTTGTGTTCAAGGATGAAAAATGTGAAATAAAAAAAGGTTCTGAATTTGTGATTTTGTTGGCAAGAAGACTAAAGGAAACATCTATCAACTTAAAGGTGTTGATGGAAAAAATTTTATGTCTCAGATTAATGGCAGTTGGCTATGGCACTGGAGGATGTTTCATATGAATTATGAAAATATAGTAAGAATTAGTGTAGTACAAAATGTGAGAGATCTACCAAGAATTACAAAGCTTTTTAATGTAGTCTACAAGGACTATCAATTTGGAAAGAAAGCTAGAAACAACTTCAAGTACTCAAAAGAATAATCTAATACTAGACTACTAGAATTGATTCATACAAATCTTTGTGGTACTCCAAGGGTGAGAATTCTACAAGGGGATATGTATTTTATGCTTTTTATTGATGATTACTGTTATCAAATTTTCACCACAACTCAAATTGACAGAGCTAAGTGATTAAGGTTCATCTCAAGGTGAAGATTTTTCATTGTATTTCTATAAATGCTTTAACCATTGCATACATTTAAATGTTTATTTGTTTAAATGCAATGTGTTTCAGTTTGTTGATTATCATTTACACCATTAAGTATTGTTTTGAAATGTAAATAAGAAATTATTTCATTCTGATACTCATTCACAATGTTTCAAACATTGTTAACAAAAAGAAAATATAGAATTAAACAAGTATTTCATAAATGCTATTTTGTATTCATTTGATAAAAGAATAATCAACAATCCCACACAAGCCATGGGAATAGCTGAAGCAGTGAATCAAAAGACAACACACTACACTATAGAAGATAGGAGGAAGAAAGAACATGTAAAAAGAAGCATAGTCATCATTTCCTGTAGGTGGTTTTGAGTTTTGTTCAGAGTGGTGCACCCTTCCTTGCTTTCGTGCTCCAAGTGAACCTGCAAATGATGAAAATTTTGTTAGAGCTCAAACTATACACCTCTCTACATGATCTATCAATAATAATGTAGAATACTACTTTTGATCCATTGAAACTAGCTGAAAAAGAGATGAGTACAAGTGGATCCAAAGGAGGAAACATCAAGAGAAACACTGTAATTATGTTTTTAATCTAACATTTTTTATTTCCTATGCAAGTATAGGACAAGTCATGCTACTATTTTTTTTTTAATATCATAAAGCATGTCATGTAAAACAGGCTCCCACAAGGGTTGAAACCCGACATGTTGTTCCTCAACATTTCATAGAGGAGTTTAAAAAAAGAAAATGGATAAATGTTGCTCAAATAAATGTACATTTGGAGGAGTGAATTCAAATATCATAATACCTCAAACAAGTGACCATCTAGGACAATCAAGTCAACGTGCAATGAATTGAAAATCACAGGTGAAATATGATAGTGAATAGGCATACATATGCCCAGTTTGCAATGTCATCAATTACAAATGAAGTAATTTGAGCAGATTCAGAGCAATTTCACCATGATATTGTTTCTTAGAATCTTCTATGCATAAAACAGAATTAATTTCAAAATTTGTTGTCTAGAGAACAAAAATGCATGAAGAGTGCCAAAATAAGGTTGTTTTCATTCAAGAATAGAGTTACTAATGGCTACCAAGTTAGCTATAGGAAAACAAAGTGAACAAAAATTTCTAATTACATCAACCTGTTTAGGAAATGTTCAGTTCCAGGTTTTAATGGCCGCAGCCTAAAAGTGCATTTTTACTTCACAAAAGAGCAAGTTATAGTAGGGTTTCCATTCATAGTTATAAATTTTCCATGTCTTTGTGATTTGTTTCATGATTTGGGCTCAAATCAAGCTATTATTTCCACATAAAGATTATGCAAATGCAATTGTTTCCCTGTAACAAATAATGATACCCATTTAGAGTATTAAACTCTAAATGTAGAAACAGAGGGAGAAACGCCATGGCTCGAGCTCATACAAACATTGGAGCTCTGCAAATGAAGTGGGTATTTTTGGCCATGATGGGTTTATAAATCCATGAAATAAAATTCATATGTGATTTATGCTTTTCCAAAGAATCATGGAAAATGAAAATTTATTGAAACCCTAATACATATTCTCATGGTTGCGGCCTGAGGAAGAGTTTTCTTTTTTTTCAAGCAAACCCATTTGGGGTTCCAAATTTAAAATCCAAAATACTAGTAAAATACAGAGTTTCAAGCTTTTGAGCTCTTCAAAAATGGTGAGACAATGTTTAATGGTTGTGGCCATAACAAGCTCTAGAAACCCACAAATGGAAATCAAGAATCTAAAAAAATGCTTCCATTAAAATATTTTTTTTTTACATTCGCAATCAGGGGTTGAGCCCAAGCAAGTATTCATATAGAGAAGAGAAAAATGTACAAGCATGGTCACAGCTATAATTATGACCGAACTAGAAGTTCCCAAGTCTCCATATTTCTATAAAGTAAAAGCTTGAGTAGATTTTATTTAAGAGAGAAATGCATTTTAAGCTAGGAAATAGAGACCACCTTCAATAATCTGTGAAGCAGTCCACTCACAAGCCATAGCCAAAGCTTCCAAATGTAGAGCCTTGGTCCCTCATGGAGATAATATTAGGTGGTGAAGAGAATGGCGGCACAAGAAACACCAAAAAGCCATCAATTTCAATCAAAGTCGCAGCCTGAAGACCATATTTTTTCATCAAATGAACAAACAAAGGCATCAAAATAGAGACACAAGAGTTTACTAGTGCATTTCAGTGGAGAGTCGACTAGAGATGGTGAACCCGAGTTCGAATGAAGGTGTTGAAGATCAAATCTCTAACTTCCATGGCGGTGGCTTACAGAGCTTTGTTTCTTCCAGCCGACCAAGCATAAATGAAATGCAAAATCATAGGGTTTCGAATGTTTTGTTCTTAGGGTTTCTTCCTAACCCTAATCCGACTTAGAGGATTTTCACTATGTCTTTTAAAAATATCATTCCCCAAGTCTAATACCATGGTGGCTGAAATATGTTGCTTAGGTTGACCCTTTTAGGGTTCATTTTAATATCTTTTATCTAAGTCTTTTAAGTTAGACATTTAATTGGTATTTCATATTTTAAAATACCGTAGGGTCTTTTATTTGATTAAATGTCTATGCCTTAGGGAAAAATAAAGGTCTTTGGTCATGATTACTATTATTTTTATTGATTTTATTGAAATCAATAATGGATATTCATCCATATATATTTTATAAAAAATTTTAAAGAAAAATCATTTGTAATAGGCATCGATATAATTATTTTTTGCAAAGATTTCCTAGAAATCTTGAATTGCAAAAAATCATGAGATTAAGATAAAGATAGGCTTGTTTAGATTTTATAACTACAAATATTGTAAAAGCAGAGATAAAAGCAATATTTTTATAAATTGCTTTGACCTCTTGCTATTTTTAGTATTTTTAATGAAAGCATAAAAAAGGTGGCCATTATCTTGATTTTGATTTTTTTTGGGCGAGTTGGAGAAGGGAGAGCAAAACGAAGTTTCCATTTTTAGTTTCTAGCCAAGATGTTCTTGATTTAGAGGTTTTTTTGGATAGATCCTTTGGAGGTGATGAATTTCTATATTTTTTATTATTTTTGGAGCTACTTGGTGTCATCTTTTGGAGCCATTTTCTTGAACTCGAAAATGCATAATGGGTTGCTCTTCTAGAGAAGCAGTGGGCCTGTTTTTTCTATCTTTGTATTGTTGAGATCAAATAATCTCTATAAGTTTAAGAAATTCTAATTTTTTAAGGGGTTCATTTATCAATTTATTCCTCTGATACATTTTTAGAGAGCTTGTAAACCCCATTTGTACTCAAATTTTGAGAATTATCACTCCTTCAGTTTAATAAAAACAATAGAATTCTCCTTCCTTATTTCTTGTTCTATGCTTTGCAATGATGATTGGATGTGTTTTGTGATTCGATCAGTGAATCCTTTTCATGTCTCATTGTTAGAAGGTTTTTTGCAGGAGTTGTATTTGATTCAGGTTGCACCTTGTGTTTTTTTATGCCTTTGCATAAATCATTGTTGAGATAGATGTAGTATGAGGTTGTGAGAATTAAGTTTTAAAAGGTGTTGTGAATGAATTAATTATCAAAATATCTCTAATATTGGTTAATCATCATAGGTTATAGGATTTTAATTATAATTACTTTCTCTAACACTTTCCCCTACAAAGTTATTAGAGTAGGTGATTCATCAACAAGGAAGCCGACCTTCTCTGGTGATTCATTCTCATAATGAGTTACCCACAACTTGAGAACGTTTCCATGTTGCAATAGATTGTTGAACCTTCATGTTTAGCTGCGTGAAAATATCATTGCTAACAATTTTTGGCATGCCCGATGGGACCCTAGAGTCTTACCTTTAGGGTTGTTTCAAAATTTTATAAACTATTGTCTAGTATATCAGCTGACTCCTATTTGAGGTTTTGTTTAAAAATATACTTAGTGACTCCTATTTTCTAATTAACTTGCAGAATCAGTATAGCTAGCTTATGAGAAGGATCCAGACTAGATATAGTAGAGTCTCATTCGATTATTTCCAACTCTCCTCATTGAGGAGAAGAGGAAGAACACCCAAGAGGACTATTGATCCGGCAAGGAGAGCAAAATCTACACCTTCGAAGCTCAAACCCATTATTTTTGTGAAAAGGAATCCAAGTCCAGTTTCTCAAGCACCACCCATGGAGAGGAAATTTTCCTTTGCACCATTCAATGGTGGCATCCCATTTATGTTAGCAAGACACGATGACATTTTGGTTGCTACTCTGAAAGGACTGCCCTACTTCACTAGTGAAGACTAGACAACTCCCATTGAACACATTTGAGATGTAGCCACCCTATTCTCGATACACAAGATAATAGAATAGAACATGGCCTTGAGGTTGTTGGATGCTTCACTAAAGGGGAAAGCCCTTCAATGGTTTAGAGGACTCCCAACCAACACCATTGCAACCTGGGACCAGCTCAGAGATGGTTTACACCGGAAGTTTGTTGACAAGTGAGACCACCTGTCACTACTTCAATAGCTAAGCACAATCAAGTGTGCTCCCCATGAGCATATGGCTGATTTTAATTTTAGGTTTCAAAGAACCTGGGATAGGATACCTCTAATTGTCAAACCCACACTCGAACATGCCTTTTTGTTTTCCTGAAAGCCTTAAATGCTAAAACATCAATCATGATACAGTCTATGGGGGTTTTCACTTTACCTAATTCTTATGACATTACAATAAGAGCTGAGAATTTCCTTATCCAAGCTGACAAGATAGCCCCTAGGCCACCTACACCCAATTTTCCTAAAATTCAATCATCCATTCCAATGAATTTTCCTCCTATTTTTGTTGTTCCACCAATCCCGATGATAGGATACTAGGTTGTTGCTTAGGAAAATGTCATTCCTAATCAGACTAAAGAAATCCAAGAGATCAGAAACATGTTGCATAATTTTGGTAAGACCTTCAATAACAAGTTCGTAAGCCTAAAGAAGCAAGTCATCCAGGAACACAAGCCTTATCAGGCGCCTTACCAGCAGAACCAGTAGGCTAGGCCATCATTCCATAATGATTTTCAAGGACAAAAGAGAGGTTTTAACCCCAAACCTTTCCGGCCTTATGACCCTAATGCAACTGGCCCTTCAAGAGAGCTCATGCCACAAAAAAATCTAGCTCAAGAGCATGATTGGTCCTACTCATGCAACCAACCGCACAACCAGGCTATGTGCATTAGAGGAATGGAGAATCAAGCTCTAATGGTGTAGAACCATTACACTGGTGCTAAAGGTTTGTAGAGAGAAAGTGTGGAGCAACAAAATAGCTCAGAGGTTTCTCTGATGAATTAGCAGAGTACTGAGTACTATGGAATCAATTATCCTCAAGGATAGAACCAACAAAATAAATTTTTGGTAGCAAACACAAGAGCAAAGAGAAGAGTGGTGGAAGTAGAACAACAAGCTATTACTTCACAATAGCAAGCTATAAGAGACCAAGTTCATGCCACTTCATCACAAACTATTCTAGTAACCAGGAATTTGCATATTCTATAGAGAGAAGAGCAGTCTGCAAACCCATCACAACAAGTTCAACCGAGGAATTTGCATATTCTACAGAGAGAACAGCAGTCTGCAAACCCATCACAACAAGTTCAATCAAGGAATTTTCATATTCTACAGAGAGAACAACAAAAAGTAAGTGATACCGTTGCACCTTTAGGACAACATAAGATAAATCCTATGTCTTTGAATGTAGTTGAACACCTAAAGAAGGCTACAGTTAGCTTATCTATCATGGATGCACTGCATATTCTAGGACACAAGGATTTATTACAAAATGCTTTATCTAAGCTTTTATCTCCAGCTATTGTTAATGCAAAAAATGACAGAATTGTACTTGCTAATAGCTTAAAAGTCAAGGGTGAATAGAAAGGTCAAGAGGTAAAACCCCCACCATTTTATCTAAGTCTCATTTTAGGAGATAAACTTATCCATAATTGCATAATAGACTTAGGATCCAATAGCTCAGTGATTCCTAAAAGTGTATCAGATAGTTTAGGACTAGCTTATGAACCTATGACAAAAGGGGTAGTATAGTTGGATGGTTCTATTGTTCAAACAACAAGAATCATCAAGATTTTGGACCTCAACTTGCATGCTTTCCCTAATTTATTTGTACACCAAGATATCCATGTAATTAAACTACTTCCCCACTTTGCACTTTGCCTATCTAGAGATTTTACTGCCAAACAAGGGGGTTTTCTATCTACAGATTGGTATCGCTTATTTTTCAGAACCCGCTATGGTACCAGAGTGACCATCAAGTTTGAACCTTTAGCCAAGGATCACATTGAAACATATGTCCTGAATCCTATAAATTCCAACCTATGTTTCACCAGTGGGTAGAAAGATCAGGCTACGACCTTAGACCACAACACCCCTATACAAAATGTAAGTCTAGATGAGTGGGTAGCCAAAGATCACAAGGTTGATCCTTCTCAGCACATGGATGATATAGGATTAAGGGTTTACATGATCCATGAAACTGATGTTATTACCCTGAATCTGATCAAAGAAGGGAAATCTGACGAACAGGAAGGCTAACTTTGGAAACTATTTTTTGATGGTGCAAAGAGAAAAATGGGAGTTGGTGGTGGTGCAATGTTAATTTCACCAGATGGAGATAAGTATTATTCTACTCTAATATTTGTGTTTAGCTATACTAGAAATACAACTAAATATGAAGCTCTCATCCATGGCTTGGAATGGGCCAGAAAAAGAGGTATTAAGTGCATTCAGATTTATGGTGATTCAAAGTTAATTATAAATCAAGTTAGGAGTTTGAATGTCACTAAAAGTGATTTACTTAAAAGATATAAGCACTGAGTTTGGGATCTGATCAATTATTTTGATGTTGTAAATCTACTTTTTGTTCCTAGAATCCAAAACAAACAAGCAGATAAACTTGTTGCTCTGGGGTCACAATTTGACATTTCGAATGAGATACATAATGTAGAGGTACAAAAATCTGTTAAAATTGTTTTTAGACCATCTGTACCTAACAATAATGTGAGTTGGCAGGTTTTTGATAGTGATGAACAGATCGTGAACTTCTTGGTTGTAGAAGCTGAATTTGCAGATGAAAACCAACAAAAGTGGCATCAACAATATGGGAGTCAGATTGTACATCTAAAAAAAAATAAGCTGCCAAAGGGCCTGGTGACATTAGAGTCGGTTTTCAACTCTAATGATCAAGTAAGAAAATACAAGTATGTTATGACCATCAAATAGGAGCATTATGAAGCCATTGAAATATTCAAAGGTAAACTTCTCAAGTTGGGCAAGGTATGTAATAGGGAAGAGCAGCAAGCTTTTGTTTTGTTATGTTATAAATTCAATGATATATTTTCTTGGGAATATAAAGATCTAATAGGTTTTGATCCCAAACTAGCTCAACACACTATAGAGTTAGAACCTGATGCAAAACCTGTGAGATAGAAAAAAAGACCCCTGAATCCTAAGCTTGAGCATTTAATGAAGGCTGAATTAAATAAGTTGACTGGGAGCAACATAATCTTCCACATTAAACACACTTCTTGGGTATCCAATTTGGTCCCATTAGGAAGAAAAATGAGGAGATCAGGTTATGTGTTGACTTTAGAGACTTGAACAAGGCTTCCCTTAAAGATCACTACCTGCTCCCTTTGATGGAGCAAATTCTACAAGTTGTGTCAAGATCTGATAGATTTTCTTTGCTTGATGGGTATTTTGGCTATAATCAAATTTTGGTTAGGGAAGAGGATCAATATAAAATAGCATTTACCACTAAATGGGGCACCATGGCTTACAATAAGATGCCTTTTGGCCTATCTAATGTAGGGGAAACATTCCAGAGGGCTGTGGACTTAACTTTTTATGGCCTCATGAATAAAATGGTTCTTGTGTATTTAGACAACATTACAGTATTCTCCAAAGATGCTAATGAACACCTTGAACATTTGAGATAAGTCTTTCAAAGATGCAAGGAGTTTGAATTCTCTCTCAATTTGAAGAAGTGCATATTATTTGTCCACGAAGGTAAGCTTCTAGGACATATTGTCTCTATCGGGGGATTTCTATTGACCCAAAGAAAGTTTCAGCCATACTGGAGTTACCTCTACTAGGACATAAAAAGGGTCTATAGAGTTTCCTTGGTAGAATCAATTTTGTGAGGAGGTTTATACCCAGTATTGATGCTTTATTACAACCCCTCATAGCAATTCTAAAGAAGAATATAGCTTTCAATTGGACTAAGGAGGGTAAGAGGAGCTTAAAGAAAATAAAGGAAGCACTTTTAGCTGCCCTAACCCTCATTAATCCAAATTACAACAAATATTTATCTTGTATGATTTTGGAGGTATTGATATCGTTTCTGCCATGTTATGTCAGCAGAATGATGAAGGCTTCGAGCAACCCATAGCTTTCTTCAGTCAAGTGTTTCATGACTATGAGGTAAAATATTCTTTTGTGGATAAACATGTATTTGCAATAGTTAGGAGCCTTAAAAAATTCAGACACATGTTGTCCAATAATAAAATTCATTTTCTGGTTGCTCACCCTACTATGAAAGATTTCCTATTGAATAAGGATATGAATGATAAGAGAGTTGGATAGATAACCAAAGTAATGGAGTTTGATGTGGATATTAAGGTCACTAAACTAGTTAGAGGTAAATGGTTGTGTGAGCAACTTGTTGAAGGCACAAAAAATAGCCTCAAAGATAGTGAAAACATCACCACAATATTAAGAAATGAAGAGAAAGTTGTTGGATCAACACCCAACACAAGTTGGGTTCAATAGATGATTCACTATCTATAGACTAGAGAATGCCTTGAAGTCTTGGACAAATCAAAGAGGAGGTATTTAAAGTTGCAGGTCATTCCCTATGCAATCATCAATGGTATGTTATTCAGGAGAGATTTCCATTGTTTTCTATTGAGGTACATCGAGCCTGACCAAACGGATAAGTTACTGAGGGAATTCCACAATGAGCCTTCAGGAGGCCAATTTGCTACATGAATGACAATCCTAAAAATAATGATGTTTGGTTTATCCAAACATATTCAAAGACACATTCGCGTGGGTGAAGAGATGCAAAAAATGTGCATTGCTCATAAGAAAGAAAAGACTAGTAGCTCTGCCCTTAAATCCTATTCAAGTGGAGCAACCCTTTGCTAAATGTGGGCTTAACTATATTGGACTGATTAATCCACCCTCAGGTACTGGTCACAAGTGGATTTTGACCACCACAAACTATTTTACTAAGTGGATCGAAGTTGTCACTCTAAAATAAGAAAATGAAGCTTCTATTCTAAATTTTTATCAAGACTTAGTGTCCATATTTGGTGTTACAGATTCCATTATTTTTTATAATGCTTTGGATTCTATTGGTCTAAATATTTCTAACTAGTTTGTAAGGAATAATATCTTTCTGATCACTTCATCTAACTATTACTTGTAGGATAACGGATAGGAAAAATCTACCAATAAGAACCTGATCAGGATCATCAAGAAAGCCATCAAGGACAATCAAAGAACATGGAATGAAAATTTGAAATCAGCCCTTTGGGTAGATAGAATAACCCCCAAGAGGGCTACTGGTTGTTCCCCATATACTCTTACTTATGGCAAGGAAGCCAAGTTACCAATCTCCATAGAGCTACCAAATTTGAATTTTATCAAAGAGATTGAGTTGTTAGATGAACATCCCATGGAGGTTAGACTTGCACAACTAATGGAATTGGAAGACATCAAAAAGGAAGCATGGAAGAAGCTTGAAATTCATCAGGCTCAGATGAAGAGCTCCTTTGACAGAAGAGAAAAATTTAAAAAATTTATTGTTGGAGATTTCATGCTCAAATGGGATGAATACAAGAGCAAGCCTGGGAGGCATGCTAGATTTCATGCCATGTGGGATAGTCGTATGTGATTACAAAATGCAAAGAACATAATTCGTTCCAGTTGTCTAAGTTAAGTGGAGAAGTACTTCTGATCCCTGTCAATGGGATCCATTTAAAACATTGCTTTTGAGGTTTGAAGTTCTACCCTGTACTATAGTAGAATAGTTGTTGTTAATAATTACATGGAGCACTTTCCTTTCAGTTTTTTCATTGTTCATAAGTTCTACAACACATGGTTTTTAGGCTATCGGGGCCTATTGTTCTGCTTTTGTTTGTTTTGTTTTATTCTTTGTTGTTGTTTGGAGGAGTGTTGTTTCAGTTTTTAGAATTTCTAAGTTATGGAGGGGCAGAATTGACTCCATACCTAATGGATCCACATAAGGCAACTAGCCTAATTTTCAATAGGAAAGCATCTAGAAAAGGTCACCAAGAGTGTTATCAAATTTTCACCACAACTCAAATTGATAGAGCTAAGTGATTAAGGTCCATCTCAAGGTGAAGGGTTTTCATTTTATTTATGTAAATGCTTTAACCATTGCATACATTTAAATGTTTAATTGTTTAAATGAAATGTGTTTCAGTTTGTTGATTATCATTTATAGCATTAAGTATTGTTTTGAAATGTAAATAAGAAATGCTTTCATTTTGATACTCATTCACAATGTTTCATACATTGTTAACAAGAAGAAAATACATAATGAATAAGTATTTCATAAATGTTGTTTTGTATTCATTTGATAAAAGAAGAATCAAGAATCCCACACAAGCCATGGGAATAGTTGAAGTAGTGAATCAAAATAGAGTACACTACACTATACAATATAGGAGGAAGAAAGAACATGTAAAAAGAAGCATAGTCATCATTTCTTGTTGGTGGTCTCGAGTTGTCTTTGGAGTGGTGCACCCTTCCTTGCTTTTGTGCTCCAAGTGAACCTACAAATGATGAAAATTTTGTTAGAGCTTGGACTATACACCTCTCTAGATGATCTATCAACAATAATGTAAAATATTACTTTTGATTCATTAAAACCAGCTGAAAAAGAGATGAGTGCAAGTGGATCCAAAGGAGGAAACATCATGAGAAACACTATAATTATATTTTTAATCTAACATTGTTTGTTTCCTGTGCAGGTATAGGACAAGTCATGTTGTTGTTTTGTTTTGAATATCATAAATCATCTGGTGTAAAATGGGCTCCCACAAGGGTTGAGACCTGACATGTTGTTCCTCAACATTTCACAGAGGAGTTTCAAAAAAGAAAACAGATAAATGTTGCTCAAAGAAATGTACATCTAAAGGAGTGAATTCAAATATCATAATACCTCAAGCAAGTGACCATCTAGGACAATCAAGTCAAGATGTAATGAATTGAAAATCATAGGTGATCAATTACTCAAGTGCAGTGTCATGAAATATGATAGTGAACAGGAATACATATGCCTTATTTGCAATTTCATCAATTATAAATGAAGTAATTTGAGTAGTTTCAGAGCAATTTTACCATGATATTGTTTCTCAGAATCTTCTATGCATAAAAAAAAATTAATTTCAAAATTTGTTGTCTAGAGTACAAAAATGCATGAAGAGTGCCAAAATAAGGTTGTTTTCATTCAAGAACAAAGTTACTAATGGCTACTAGGTTAGATACAGGAAAACAAAGTGAACATAAATTTCTAATTACATCAACATGTTCAGGAAATGTTCAGTTCTAGGTTTTAATGGTTGCAACCTAAAAGTGCATTTTTACTTCATGAAAGAGCAAGTTACAGTAGGGTTTCCATTCAAAGTTACAAATTTTCCATGTCTGTGTGATTTGTTTCATGATTTGGGCTTGAATTGAGCTATTATTTTCACATTAAGATTATGCAAATGCAAGTTTTTCCCTGTAACAAATAATGATACCTATTTAGGGTATTAAACTCTAAATGCGAAAATAGAGGGAAAAACACCATGGCTCGAGCTCATACAAACATTGGAGCTCTGAAAATGAAGTGGTTATTTTTGGCCATGATGGGTTTATAAACCTATGAAATAAAATTCATATCTGATTTATGCTTTTCTAGAGAATCATGGAAAATGAAAATGTATTGAAACCCTAATACATATTCTCATGGCCACGGCCTGAGCAAGAGTTTTCTTCTATTTCAAGCAAACCCATTTGGGGTTTCAAATTTAAAATGAAAAATATGAGTAAAATACATAGTTTCGAGCATTTTAGCTCTTCAAAAATGGTGAAACAATGGTTACTAGTTGTGGCCATAACAAGCGTTGGAAACCCACAAATAGAAATCAAGAATTTTAAAAATGATTCCATTAAAAGAAAATTTGTTTACATTCACAATCATGGTTCAAGGCAAAGAAAGTATACATACAAAGAAGATAAAAATGTACAAGCATGGTCATGGCTATAATTATGGCCGAACCAAAAATTCCCAAGTCTCCATATTTTTGTAAAGTAAAAGCTCAAGTAGATTTTATTTAAGAGAGAAATGCATTTTAAGCCAGGAAATAGAGCCCACCTTCAATAATCTATGAAGGAATCCACTCACAAGCTGTGGTTGAAGCTTCCAAATGCAGATCCTTGGTCCCTCATGGTGGCCACATCAGGTGGAGAAGAGAATGGAGACACAAGAAACACCTAAAAGCCATCAATTTCAGTCAAAGTTGCAGCCTAAAGGCCATATTTTTTTATCAAATGAATAAACAGAGGCATCAAAATGGAGATACAAGAGTTTACCAATGTATTCTAGTGGAGAATCGACTGGAGATGGCGAACCCAAGCTCAAATGGAGGCGTTGAAGCTCAAAACTCTAACTTCCATGGTAGTGGCTTGCAAAGCTTTGTTTCTTCCATTCGACCAAGCATAAATGAAATGTGAAATCATAGGGTTTTGAATGTTTTTTTCTTAGGGTTTCTTCCCTAACCCTAATTCAACTTAGGGGATTTTCACTTTGTCTTTTAAAAATATCATTCCTCAAGTCTAATACCATGGTGGCAAAAATATGTTGCTTAGGTCAACCCTTTTAGGGTTCATTTTAATATCTTTTGCCTAAGTCTTTTAAGTTAGACATTTAATTGGTATTTCATAGTTTAAAATACCTTAGGGTATTTTATTTGATTAAATATCTATGCCTTAGGGAAAAATAAAGGTCTTTGGTCATGATTACTATTATTTTTATTGATTTTATTGAAATCAATAATGGATATTCATCCATATATATTTTATAAATTTTTTTAAATAAAAATCATTTGTAATAGGTACTAATATAATTATTTTTTGCAAAGATCTCCTAGAAATCTTGAATTGCAAAAAATCATGAGATTAAGATAAATATAGGCTTGTTTATATTTTAAAACTGCAAATATTGTAAAAGAAGAGATAAAAGTAATGTTTTTATAAATTTCTTTGATCTCTTGCTATTTTTAGCAGTTTTAATGGAAGCATAAAAAGGTGGCCATTATCTTGATTTTGTTTTTTTCTAGGTGAGTTGGAGAAGGGAGAGCAAAACAAAGTTTCCATTTTCACTTTCTAGCGAATATGTTCCTGATTTAGAGGCTTTTCTAGATGATCCTTTGGAGGTGATGAATTCGTATCTTTTTGATGATGTTTGGAGTTGCTTGGTGTCATATTTTGGAGCCTTTTTCCTGAACTCGAATATCCATAATGGGTTGCTTTTCTAGAGAAGCAATGGGCCTATTTTTCTATCTTTGTATTGTCGAGATCACATCATCTCTATAAGTTTGAGAAATTCTAATTTCTCAAGGGGTTTAGATATCAGTTTCTTGCTCTGATACGTTTTTTCAAAGAGCTTGTAAACCCCATTTGTACTTATATTTTGAGAGTTATCACTCCTTTAGTTTAATAAAAAAAGCAGAATTCTCCTTCCTTATTTCTTGCTCTATGCTTTGCAATGATGATTGGATGTGTTGTGATTCGATCAATGAATCCTTTTCATGTCTTATTGTTATATGGTTTTTTTCAAGAGTTGTATTTGAGTTAGGTTGTGCCTTGTGTTTATTTCAGGCCTTTGCACAAATCACTGTTGAGACAAATGCAGTATGAGGTTGTGAGAATTAAGTTTTAAAAGGTGTTGTGAGTGAATTAATTATCATAATCTCTCTAATGTTGGTTAATCATTGTAGGTTATAGTATTTCAATTACAATTACTTTCTCTAACCCTTTCCTCTGCAAAGTTATTAGAGTAGGTGATTCATCAATGAGGAAGCCAACCTTCTCCAAAGATTCATTCTCACAATGAGTTACCCACAACTCAAGAACGTTTCCATGTTGCAATAGATTGATGAACCTTCATGTTCAGCTGGGTGAAAATATCATTGCTAACAATTACTCTAGAATGGCATGGGCTACTTTTCTTAGAGAGAAATGTGATGCATTAGACAAATTCAAGTCATTTAATGCAATGGTTGAGAATGAAACAAATTTGAAAATAAAATGTTTGATGTCTGATAGAGGTAGTGAATTCACCTCCAATGATTTTAACATGTGTTTTGAAGCCCCTAGAATAAGAATACAATTGTATGCCCCTAGAAATCCTCAACAAAATGGAGTAGCTGAAAGAAAGAACATGACAGTTCAAGAAGCTGCTAGATCAATGATAACATAGGCAGGTCTATCAGAGTTTTACTAGAGAGAAGAAATTCACACTATTGTTAATGTGTTCAACCAAGTTCAAGAAAAAGCTAACAACACTAAGATGCCCTATGATCTATGGTGTGGATGGATTCCTACTATCAATTATTTCAAGGTATTTGGAAGCAAATGTTATATTACAAGATATGAAGAAAGTCTAGGAAAGTTTGATGCTATATGTGATGAGGGTATTTTCCTTGGATACTCTAATAGAAGAAAAGCTTACAGATGTTACAATAAAAGATTGAGAAAGGTTGTAGACAACACAAATGTCAAGGTTGATGAAGCATTAAATTGGATGGATATGTGTTAGCTGAACCTAATTGTAGAGAAGTAGAAGAAATAGTTGGAGAATAAGAAGTTTAGAATGAAGAATAAGAAGCTCTAAAAAGGGTTCCTAAGTCCCCTAAGTATGTGAATAAGAATCATTCAGAAGATCAGATCATTGGAGACAAGAGGAAAGGTGTATTGAGAAGAAGAAAATTTGTTGAAGTTGAGGTACATTATTGATTACTTTATAAAGTTGAGCCTAAGACAATAAGTGAGACATGTAAAGATGAACATTGGATGAAAGAAATGGAAGAGGAACTTATGAAAATTGAGAAACATAAAACTTGGGAATTGGTTCCTAGACCATCAAACAAGAACATAATTGGAAGTGAATGGGTTTTCAAAAACAAATTGAATGAGAATAGAGTAATGAGAAAAAAGGAAAGGCTTGTATGTAAAGGCTACTCACAAGTGGAAGGTATAGATTTCCAAGAGACATTTGCTCTGGTAGCTAGAATGGAAGCTATCAGAATGTTTTTGGCATTTTTTGCTCATAAGGATTTTAAAGTTTACCAAATGGATGTGAAGTCTTCATTTTTGAATGGTGAGCTAGAAGAAGTCTACATGAAACAACCAGAGGGATTCCAATTGTTAAATCAACTAGATATGGTCTGTATATTGAAAAAGGATTTATATGGTTTGAAGCAAGCTCCCAAAGCTTGGTATGCAATATGGACAAATATTTTATTCAACAAGGTTTCAACAAAGGTATTGCAGATAGCAATTTATATTTCAAAATTGAAGATGACAAGATCTTGATAGTAGTTGTGTATGTGGATGACTATTTTTTGAGGAAATGAAATTATGTGTAAGATGTTTATTGAAGAAATGCAAAAAGAGTTTGAGATGTCTATGTTTGGTGAGATGAATTTCTTCCTTGGACTGCAAATCAAACAAACAAACGAAGGTATTTTTATTTCACAATCAAATTATGTATAAGAAATGTTGAAGAAATTTGGGATGGATGGCTCCAAACCGGTATGCACTCCTATGGTAGCTAGCTAAAAATTGAGTAAGGATGATGATTCTACTAGGACTAATCAAAGAATATATAGATCAATGATTGGAGGACTGTTGTATTTAACTACTACTAGATTGGATATCATGCATGTAGTTTGTCTTGTGGCTAGATTTCAAGAGGATCTCAAAGAAACACATGTTGCAGTTGTCAAGAGGATATTTAGATATCTAAAAGGCACTCTGAATCATGGCTTATGGTACCCTAGGGATACTGATTTTACACTAAGTGCTTATACAAATGCAGATTGGGCAAGTTGTGCTAATGATAGAAAAATTATAAGTGGTGGTGCATTCTTTCTTTGATGCAAATTGGTATCATGGTTAAGCAAAAAGAAAGATTCAATTTAGTTTCCTTATCCACTGTAGAGGCTGAGTATATTGCTACAACATCTTGTTGCACACAAGTTTTTTGGATGAGATAGAAATTAAAGGATATCAGAGTAATGTATGATGATCCCATTTCTATTTTATATGATAATACAAGTGTATTTAACATTTAAAAAAATATAGTGATGTACTCAAGAAAAAAACATATGTCTATCAGGTATCACTTTTTGAGAGAGAAGGTTATGGAGAATGAAGTAAAACTTGAGTATATAACTATAGAGGATTAGATTACTGACATATTTACTAAGGCTCTTCCTAAAGATATTTTTGAGTACCTCTGAGAGAAGTTAGGGATTATTGCCCCTCTTTTGAACTAGATGCATATGGAGATGCATCAATCCAGTGGATATATGGGTTGGATGTTGTGGTTGAGTTGTTGATATGTGGTTTTCATTGATGTCAACACTATTAGCATAAATGTATTTAAGACTATATATGTTGAGGATATTAAGAAAATTGTAATAAAATATGTTATACGTTGTCTGTGAAGCAGTGAAGATTAGTACGATGGAAAGTTTAGTATGTTGATAGTGAGAAGTTGCAGATTAAAGGGTATGTTTTAATTCCTATCTAGTTTATTCACTGAAAGTTTCAGAGGTGTGCATGAAGATTTGAGAAAGCTATGAGTTTATGTTTTCTGATAGTTATTATGTTACTGTAAATGGTGTTCATGGAATAAGATAATGTGATTCTAGTAATATGAGTTGTTGTGTATGTTACTGTGATGTTCATGGACATTTCTAGATCATTTTCTATTTGTGTTGCATGATCGCATTGATCATTGTGCTCATGATCTGAGATTTTCTCTTATGTGTTCATGTTTTTCATGTTCATGGTCGACAAGGTGTTTGAAGTGTGTTGTGGATCTTTGAGGAAGAATATTTGAAGGTGTTTTATATTTGAGGACATTATTTTGGGTCTCTACTATGTTTTGGCTGACCTTGGTTGATTCACATAAATAATATTTATTGTTTTGGGCCGACAGTCTACATTCATTCTATTATTTTTTTGAAGATGACATATAGCGATGTAATTTCTTGTTGCGAATATATATAAGTGATTGTTTATTCATTTGAGAAGTTTTCATTTGTGATGTGAAGTGCATTTGTGCTATGTGTGAAAAATTTTAGATCATTTGAAAGTAGATCAGAGTGTGAAGAAGAGTGAAGAAGTGTTCATGTGCTTAACCAGAACTATACTGAGGCATTAGCAGATGCTACTTTCTCAGTTCAAATTCTTTAGATGGATTTGATCTGAATATATTATGTAAGGCAATGATTCTTCCTTTAAGTAGTGAGCTCTAGGTAGTGTGCTTAAATGCATGTGCATTCCTCATTTAATCTTCTTATAATTTTAACAGGGTGTAACTTGTGGATTAACCTCCACTGTGGTTTTTTCCCTTAACCAGGTTTCAACGCAAAAATCTTGGTGTTATGTGTTTTTCTGATGTGTTGTTGATTCATTATTTCACTATTATTAATTAGATCTAAGAATAAGGGTTCATAAGTTCAATAATTTTTAAATTATGTGAAAAATGATTCACCCCCCCCCTCTTAGTTCTATTCCATTGTGTTGCCAACAATTGGTATCAGAGTAGGTTCCTTGGAAGAAGTTTAAAATCTTGAGGTGATCTGGGATGGTGACATACAAGAAGGATAGTCTGAGATTTGATGGAACAAATTATTCTTAGTGGAAGACTCAAATGGAGTGTCATCTGAGATGCATTGGTGAATCCTACTAGAACATTACAAGCAATAGGTATGTTATTCCTCAGAATGGTCCTACTACTACTGCTAAGATTAGGGATGTTGAATATAATATCAAGCTAAGGAAGAATTGTTGAGTGCATTGACTGATTCTGAGATGATGAATGTTATGGACCTGACGACTACTTATGAGATCTAGAAAAAGTTGGAAACCTTGTATGAAGGTGATGCAAATGTAAATATTGCTAAGCTATAAAGTTTGAAAGGGAAATATGTATTGTTGAAAATGGGTGATGATGAAAATATTACTACTTTCATGCAAAGAGTGAATGAACTTGTGTGTGGCATCGGATGTACTGGTGGATAGTTAGATGAATCAAATATTGTTGCTAAAGTGCTTAGAATCGTTCCTACTGCATGCAAATTTAAAGCTACAGCTATTGATGAGCTCTGGATCGTGAAAAATGTAACTAGAGATATGTTGATTTGTAAACTTACTACTTTTGAGTTCAATGAACTTGGTGATGCCCCTTCGAAGACAAAATTTGCATTTAAAGCTACTACTTTCAAGAGAGACAAGTAGAGATATGATCCAAGTGAAATTTCTTCTAGAAAGGTATTCAGGTATGCAGAAGAAATGAGATGGATTGAAGAAGAAGAAAGAGAACTGAATGAGCTTGAAGCACTTATTGCTATCAAGGAAAATAATCATGTGTCTATTGAATTTGCTAGCTGTACAAATGTGGAGAAAGCCCTAGTTGCTCGAGTTGAAGAATAAGATGAATGGGTAATTGATAGTGGATGTTCAAATTACATGATTGGTGGTAAAAGTAAAATTTTAAGCCTGGAGAAGTATGATGGTGGTTTTGTAAGATTTGGTGATAACAATGGTGGTATAATCTATGGCAGAGGATTTATTTCTTTTTATGGTAAGCATAATACTGATGATGTTCTTTATGTTGAAGGTTGGAAGCATAATCTTTTGAGTGTTGGATAGATGGTTGATAAGGGATACAATCTTCAATTCAAAGATGGAAAGTGTAGCATATTGGGAAGTTCTAGAAATGTGATTGCTTCAGGTATAAAACAAAAGGTAACATCTTTCATTTGAATGTTGCTAGTAAAAGTTGTCTTATTACTCAAGTTGATGAAAGTTTGTTGTGGCATAGAAGAATGTATCATGTAAACTTTGACAATATTATCAAGATAAGTTCCTCATAGGCTGTGTGAGATCTTCCTAAGTTGGTGAAGCCTACTAATTCCATATAAAAGGAATGTTAGTTAGGAAAAAAAACTAGAATTTCATTTCAGAGAAAACAACATTTTTTAAATGAATTGTTGAAGCTTGTGCATACTGACTTGTGTGGTCCTGGTAGAATTGGAAGCTTACAAAGTTATAGGTACTTCATGTTGCTGGTTGATGATTACTATAGGATGATTTGGGTTACTTTCTTAAGGAAGAAATCTAAAGCTCTAGAAAATTTCAAGACCTTTAAGGCTATGGGTGAGACAGAGACAGGTCTGTAGATTAAATGTTTGAGATCAGATAGAGGTGGTGAATTCACTTACAGTGAGTTTAATACTTTTTGTGAAGAACATGGGATAAAGAGACAATTATTTGCACTACAGACCCCTCAACAAAATGGAGTTGTGGAAAGGAAAAATAGGATAGTTCAAGATACTACTAGAACTATAATGTTGGAAGAAAATTTCCCTCATATCTAGTGGAGAGAAGTTGTTAGTACTGATGTTTATATCCTCAATCAGGTACAAATCAAAGGTAATACTGGTGCTACAACAATAGATTGAAGAAAATGGTTTAAAGTGAAAATGTTAAGGTTGATGAAGACATTGCCCGACCCCCTAGAACCTATGGATATGATTCTGATGATCAGAATGATAGTACAAACAAGAGTTAGACTTCAAATCAAGTTCGGATCATTCTGGTGAATCAAGAAGATCAAGAAGAAGGAGAGAATAGTGAAAGTACATAAGAGAGATCACAAGAGCCTGAAACTCAAGAACTCTCTAAGACTCCAAGGTATGTGAGATTAAATCATTCAGGAAATTAGATTATAGGTGATAAGAACAAAGGTGTCTAGACTAGAAGAAGAACTGTAGAAGAATACTGTTTAATTTTAAAGACTGAGCCAAGTAATGTCATTAAAGCATGCAAAGATGAACATTGGATTGAAGCAATGAAAGAAGAACTATAGAAAATTGAGAATAATAATACATGGATTCTTGTTCTCGGACCTAAGGACAAAAAATTTAATTAAAACTAAATGGGTTTTTCAAAACAAGTTGAATGAACAAGGTGAAGTTATCAAAAACAAAGCAAGACTGGTATGTAAAGGATACTCTTAGATGGAAGGAATTGACTTTGAAGAAATTTTTTCTCATGTTGCTAGAATTGAAACTGTGAGACTATTTCAACTATGAGACTATTTCTTGCTTATGTTGCTTACACAAACTATAAAATTTATCAGATGTATGTCAAGTAAGCTTTTCTAAATGGTGAATTGGAAGAATAGGTGTATATTGAGAAACCTGATGGATTTCAATTGACTTATCAAGGAGATATGGTTTGTCGGTTGAAGAAAGAATTGTACGGACTCAAGCAAGCCCCTAGAGCTTGGTATGCCAGATTGGATAAGTATCTATTGAAGCTTGGATTTAACAAAGGTATTGCTGATAGTAATCTATATTTGAAGATTGATAATGATAAAGATTTTTTTGTGGAAGTCTTTGTTGATGATATTATTTTTGGAGGAGATGATGGTTTGTGCATGATGTTTGCTAATGAGATGTAGAATGAGTTTGAGATGTCAATGATTGGAGAGTTGAAATTATTTTTGGGATTGTAAATTACTCAGTTAAATAAAGGGATCTTTATATCTCAATCCAAGTATGTGAGAGAACTACTAAAGAAGTTTGATATGGAAGATTCAAATCCAATCGGTACACCCATGTTGACTAGATGTAAGTTGACAACGGATGAAGATTCTCTGAAGGAAAATCAGACAAGATACAAATCAATAATTGGTGGATTTCTTTATTTAACTCAAACTAGACCTGACATCATGAATGATGTATGTATTGTTGCTAGATTTCAAGCAGATCCTAAGGAATCTCATGTGACTGATGTGAAGAGAATTTTTAGATACTTGAAGGGAATAGTTGATTTTGGCCTATGGTATCCTAAAGATGATGATCTTACTTTAAGTGCATTTATTGATGATGATTGGGTAGGAGATGTGAATGACAGGAAAAGTACTAATGGTCGCACATTTTTTTTGAGAAACAAATTGATTTCATGCTTAAGTAAACAACAGAATGTTGTTTCTTTGTCTACTTTAGAGGTAGAATACATTTTTTCTGCTAACAATTGTACTCAAGTATTATGGATGAAGCAGATGTTGAAAGATATTAGAGTTGTGTATGATGAACCTATTTCCATATACTATGATAATTCAAGTGCAATAAAAATTTCTAAGAATCCGGTGTTGCATTCAAAGACCAAGCATATATCTATCATGTTTCACTTTTTGAGAGATAAGGTGAGTGATAAGGAAGTCAGACTAGAGTATGTGCCTACTAAGGAATAGATTGTAGACATATTTACTAAACCATTACCTAAGGATACTTTTGAGTATCTTAGAGGGAAGTTAGCGGTGATCACCCCTCCTAATCAAAACTAAGATGCATAGTCTTTGCATTAGTCCATGGATTCATAGTCATATATTGATCTAGATTGATGTTGTGGTGGCTACTACTCAGGGGGAGTAGTAAGATGATTCAGATATGTGGTTCAGAGCTTGTGTATCTTTTTCATTAATGTCAAAGGGGGAGAATAATAATGTGAAAAACCCTTGGATAACTAAGGCGGAGAAGAGTAATGTGAAAAGGGGAAATTGTTGGAGAAGAGTTAGTTGCGTTGATGTTGTTTTACACATCATGTGTTTTCATTAATGCCAAAGGGGGATATTTTTGGATGTTGTGGTTGAGTTGTTGATATGTGGTTGTCATTGATTTCAACACTATTAGCATAAAAGTCTTTAAGACTATATATGTCGAGGATATTGAGAAAATTGTAATAAAATACGTTATAGGTTATCTGCGAAGTAGTGAAGTCCAATATGATGGAAAGTTTAGTATGTTGATATTGAGAAGTTTTGGATTAAAGGGTTTTTTTTCAATCCTATCTAGTTTATTCACTAAAATTTTTAGAGGTGTGCATGAAGATTTGAGCAAGCTATGAGTTTTTGTATTCCGATAGTTATTTTGTTACTGTAAATTATGTTCATGGAAGAAGATAATGTGATTCTAGTAGCCTGAGTTGTTGTATATGTTACTTTGGTGTTCGTGGATGTTTCTAGATCATGTTCTATCTATGTTACATGTTTGCATTGATCATTGTGTTCACAATCTAAGATTTTCTCTTGCGTGTTCATGTTTTTCATGTTCATGGCCGACAAGGTGTTTGAAGTGTATTGTGGATCTTCGACGAAGAATATTTGAATGTTTTTTTGTGTTTGAGGACATTATTTTGGGTCTCTACTATGTTTTGGATGACCTTGGTTGATTCACATAAATAATTTGTGTTGTTTTGGACCGACAATTTGCATTCATTCTATTATTTTGTTGAAGCCAACATATAACGATGTAATTTCTAGTTGCGGATATATATAAGTGTTGGATGTTGTGGTTGAGTTGCTAATATGTGGTTGTAATTAATGTCAACACTATTAGAATTAATATCTTTAAGACTATATATGTCAAGGATATTGAGAAAACTGTAATAAAATATGTTACAGGTTGTCTATGAAGCTGTGAAGATTAGTATGGTAGAAATTTTAGTGTGTTGATAATGAGAGGTTATGGATTAATGGATTTTTTTCAAGCTAATCTAGTTTCTACTCCAAATTTTCAGAGGCGCGCATGAAGATTTGAGCAATCTATAAGTTTTTGTGTTCTAACAACTATTATGTTACTAAAAATGGTGTTCATGGAAGAAGATAGCATGTATCTAATAATCAGAAGAGTTGTGTATGTTACTATGGTGTTCATGGAAATTTCTAGATCATGATCTATCTGTGTTGCACGTCTGTATTGATCATTGTGCTTGCAATCCGAGATTTTCTCTTGCATGTTCATGTTTTACATGTTCATGGCTAATAAGGTGTTTGAAGCATGTTGTGGATCTTTGAGGAAGAATATTTGAAGGTGTTCTATGTTTGAGAACATTGTTTTGGGTCTCTACTATGTTATGGCCAACCTTGGTTGATATGCATTGATAATCTTTATTGTTTTGGGTTGACATTTTTCATTCATTCTATTATTTTGTTGAAGATGACATGAAGCAATGTAATTTCTTGTTACAGATATATATAAGTGATTTTTCTTCATTTGCTATGTGTGGTGTGAAAACTGTGTGAGTCCTATGTGTGAAAAAGGTTCAGATCATTCGAAGGTGGAGCATAGTGTGAAGAAGAGTGAAAGAAAGTGAAGAAGTGTTCATGTGCTTAATCAGAATTGTACTCTTGAGCATTAGCAAATGCTACTTCCTCAGTTCAAATTCTTTAGATGGATTTAATCTGAATATTTTCTATAAGACAGTGAGTTTCCCTTTGAGCAGTGAGCTCTAGGTAGTGCGCTTGAATGCATGTGCATTCCTCATATATTCTTCTTATACTTTTAACAGGGTATAACTTGTGGATTAACCTCCACCATGGTTTTTCCCCTAACAGGGTTTCCACACAAAAATCTTGGTGTTATATGTGTTTATAATGTGTTGTTGATTCATGCTTTCACTATTATTAATCATATCTGAGAATAAAGGTTAATAAGTTTAATAAGTTTGAAATTATATGACAAGTGATTCACCCCCCCTCTCAGTTGTTTTCCCTTTTGTTTCCAACAATTTTTATTAGAGTAGGTTCCCTGGAATAATTTTAATAGCTTGAGGTGATCTGGAATGGTGACATACAAGAAGGATAGTCTGAGATTTGATGAAAAAAATTACTCTTTGTGGAAGACTCGAATGGAGTGTCACTTGAGATGCGTTGGTGAATCCTACTGGAACATTACATGCAATAGGTATGTTATTCCTTAGAATGGTCCTACTACTACTATTGAGATTAGGGATGTTGAATACAACATCAGGGCCAAGGAAGCATTGTTGAGTGTTTTGATTGATTCTAAGATCACGAATGTTATGGAGCTAATGACTGCTTATGAGATCTGAAAAAATTTGGAAACTTTATATGAAGGTGATGCTAATGTGAAGATGGCTAAGCTACAGAGTCTAAAAGGAAAATATGAGCTATTGAAAATGGGTAATGATGAGAATATTGCTAATTTCATGCAAAGAGTGATTAAACTTGTGTGTGGTATTAGATGTGTTGGAGGACAAGTGGATGAATCATAGATTGTTGCTAAAGTGCTTAGATCCTTTCCTGATGCATACAAAATCAAAGTTGAATCCATTGAGGAGCTCCGAACTATGACAAATATAACCAAAGATATGTTGGTTGGTAAACTTACTACTTTTGAGTTGAGTGAATTCGGTGATGCCCCTTCGAAGAAAGAATCTACATTTAAAGCTACTACTTCTAGGAGAGACAAGTAGAGATCTGATATGGGTGAAAGTTCTTCTAGAAAGGTATTCAGATATGAGGAAGAAATGAGATAGATTGAAGAAGAAGAAAGAGAACTGAATGAACTTGAAGTACCTATTGTCAAAAGGGAATCCAGAGGAGAAGGTAAGTATAAAGGAAATTTTCCTATTAAATGTTTTTATTGCAATAAGATAGGTCATTTTGCATGAAGGTGTCTAGAAAGAGTTCCTAAGCCAAGAGCTTACAATCCTAAATTTTAAAAGAACTATTACTATGTTGTTGATGAAGGTGTGACAGATGATGAATCTAACAAAGGGAATGTAAGTGAAGATGATTTTTTATTTATTTCTATCAAGGAAAATAATCATGTGTCTATTGAATCTGCTAGTTGTACAAATGTGGAGAAAGCTCTAGTTGCTCGAGTTGAAGAAAAAGATGAACGGGTAATTGACAGTGGATGTTCACATCACATGACAGGTGAAAAAAGTAAATTTGTAAGCCTAGAGAAGTATGATGGTGGTGTTCTAAGATTTGGTGATAACAATGGTGGTATAATCCATGGTAGAGGATGTATTTCTTTTTATGGTAAGCATATTACTGATGATGTTCTTTATGTTGAAGGTTTGAAGCATAATCTTCTAAGTGTTGGACACATGGTTGATAAGGGATACAATATTTAATTCCAAGATGGAAAATTTAGCATACTAGGAAGTTTTGTAAATCTGATTGCTTTAGGTACTAAAACAAAAGGTAACATCTTTCATCTAAATTTTGCTAGTAAAATTTATCTGATTGATCAAGTTAATGAAACTTGGTTGTGGCATAGAAAAATGTGTCATGTAAACTTTGAAAATATTATCAAGATAAGTTCCTCACAAGTTGTGAGAGATCTTCCTAATTTGGTGAAGCCTACTAATACCATATGCAAGGAATGTTAGTTAGGAAAATAAACTACAATTTCATTTCGGAGCAAACAACATTATTCAAATGAATTGTTGGAGCTTGTGCATACTGACTTGTGTGGTCCTGCTAGAATCAAAAGTCTACAAGGTTACAGGTACTTCATGTTGCTTATTGATGATTACTCTAGAATGATGTGGGTTACTTTCTTAAGGGATAAATCTAGAGCTCTAGAAAATTTCAAGATCTTTAAGGTTATGGTTGAGACAGAGATAGGTCTGAAGATTAAGTGTTTGGGATCAGATAGAGGTGGTGAATTTACTTCCAGTGAGTTTAATTATTTCTATGAAGAACATGGGATAAAGAGACAATTATTTGCACTGCAGACCCCTCAAGAGAATGGAGTTGTGGAAAGGAAAAATAGGATAGTTCAAGATGCTGCTAGAACTATGATGTTGGAAGGAAATTTCCCTCATATCCATTAGAGAGAAGATGTGAGTATTGTTGTTTATATCCATAATCAAGTACAAATCAAAGGTATTACTAGTGGTGGAGCTTTTAAAATTTTCCCTTTGTGATTTTGTTTCACTTTGTCCTTGGCTCTAATTGGTTGGGCTTAGGGTTTTCTTTACCCATGATAAAATTGATTGGTACCCTTTTAAACCCTCACATTCTATTTTGGAATTGACCTATTATTGGGGTTTATCGATCTCTTAAGTCATCCGATAGAGCCTATTTTTTTTGCTGTTACCGGTCCCTTTTCACCCGACCTATCGGTTTCTCTCTTTGCCACTTGCACCCAAATTTTTGTGCCTCCGATGGTTTTTTCAGTCGGCCCCACTATTATAATTGTTTTCTCATGTAGTTTGGCAGATCGTCTGATCACGGGTTCTGATTTGGACCGTTCCTCGTGGACCTCGCAATGTTTCCTACTGATGTCACTAAAGTGATGCAAGGTATGCGAGGTACCGCCATCTATCAAGTACGGTGGAGTGGGGCCCATCCTCATGTGACAATGGTGACAAGTGGTTGTCCTTTCAATGGTGGGTATTAAATGATAGGGATTAATAATGACAGTCCCTTGCAGGCCTTGCACAATCGGATTAATGTTCTCAGAGGTATCGCAAGGTTTGCGAGCTGGTGACATGTGGCTTGGCTCCACGGAACAAAGGGGTTGGGTGGGGCCTACTGCTTGGTCGTGGGTTCTTGATTGTGAGGGTGTGAATGGTTGTTGGTTTTCCTTGGTGGCGATGTGGATTTTTCAACGGTCATTGACTCAATCTGAGTCATCTGCCTTTCCAAGTCTTTTCACATCGACGATTTGAATTCAAAAGGTTACTATTTACCCGTGTGAGAATTACTTGCACTCTACAAGTTATTTTCATTAATGGCACGGGTTTTGCAATGGATTTCCTCTTGATTTCCTTGTGTGTGAGCGGTATCCACTTGATAATGTAATTCTGGGTTGTACGCCATTTTCCATAAGTTGGGAATTTCTTTTGTGGTGGCAACATCAACCACTAATTTTCCACTTGCTCGTTCTACAATTTGGGCAATTAATTTTCCCCGCATCGACTTGCTCTATAAATTCCTACTAATTTCTCATCAGTATCATCACATTTTGAGTTTTTTTGTTTGCAGGTGATTGATTTTCTTACTAAGTTTGAGCTAGCATTTTCAATGGATAAGTCAGTAGTACGATGAAGTGCTAGAGTGGGTGAAAGAAATTTGCGATGGAAGGAGGAACAAAATATTCTTAATACTCTTGGAACAGTTGTCCGAGGAGTGGATAAGTGGTCTGGATGTTGCATGTCCCCTGTTGTGCTCTCTTCAAGCTCTGGTGGTGAGGGGTGTGAAACTAATTCAGAATATCATTTCTACCTCGCAGCCATGACTGAGCTCGTGGGAGTGGACGAGGAGGTCCTTGCGGTTTCCCCAATTTCTTCAATAGCACCATGTAATGTTGTTGGGTCTGGTGTTGGTATTGGCAAGAGTAAGGTAATGGTTTCGCTTCACACTGAAGTGAGAACCAGGAGCAGTCACCTGTACCTGGGTCGTGTGTCTTCTCATGATGCAAGAAAGTGATGTGGGTTGCCAAGGTGGTGATTTTGTTTTTTGATATCGTTTTGGTGATTTGGGTCTGATATGGATGTGTGTGCGGGTGACGCGGTGTTTTGTCTTTCTCTGGCTGGTTACAAGGGTGTAACCATTTTGATTCCTCTGTTCATTTTATTGTTATTTTTGATGATGAGGAATTTTTTGAAGGTGAATCTGAATTTCATTTCATCAGGATGAAATTCATTTTGAAATGAACAATGGAGCCCAATGCTTGTTGCTCTCCTATTCTATAAAGGATATTTCATGGCTCATTGTAGTGGTCATATTTTTTGATGTCCTGAAGCTTAGAGTATGTATAGTTAGATTTTTACTGTGGGATTTTGAAGGTCTTAACTAGGAAATCATTCTAGGTCGAGAATAGTATAAGATAAGCATGCTATGCTTTTGTAATGACTAATATTGAAACAAATCTAAAAAAAATATTAAGACAAATGCTCTCCTATGTATATGTCATGGATTGTGAATGGATTTATCAATGGTTTATTCATTCAGTTTCACTGGTATATTTGAATGTGTAATTCGTTCTCCTACTTTAACTTAATGAGTTAATCAAATTCTTGAAAATGAGTTACAGGTTTGTGATAATATGCTCAGGATTCATTAAGAAGTACTATTTTAAAAATTGGAAAATCTCATAATGTAAAGCATTATGGTGATAAATTCATAATGTTTGGGTTATGTTTTATATGACTCCCACCCAATAGATGAGGCATTGGATAGTTTGTTCAAATATTCTTTTAGAAGTACAGAACTGTGGCTCTAAGTGTGATGATTCAAGATCTGAACATTTTAAAAAGAAATCAATTCCTATCTCTTTCTCTTTCAAGATACAAATCTTACATTAAATTTGTTTCCCTTGCTCTAGATAGTTTTTATTGTTCTTTGGTTTGCCAAAACTAGGGTAATTGTTATCGAGTTGTGTTGGTGGGGAATGTATTTGTATGAAGAAGTGTTCTTATAAGCATAAATCATTTTTATGAACACATTTAGGAAAACCCTCCTTGGTTTCAAAGAGCCAAAAGTGTAGGAGATCTCAATCATTGACTGAATCTCATTAGTTGGCCACTAAATTTTTTAATTCTTAAGTATAGGGATTCACAACCCCTTAGAGAATTACAAAGCCTTAGCTGGAAAAAAAACCAACAACTAGTAAGACTCCTTTTGAGCTATGGTTTGGTCATAAGCCTACTATTAGATATATCAAAATCTTTGGGAGTAAATGCTATATCAGGAGAGATGAAGATATAGGAAATTTTGATGCTAGAAGTGATGAAGGAATATTTCTTGGTTATTCTACTAAGAGTAAGGCCTACCGGTGCTAAAACAAGAAATTGAAGAAAATGATTGAAAGTGAAAACGTTAAGGTTGATGAAGAAATTGCTAGACCCTCCAAAACCTATGGATATGATTTTGATGATCAGAATGACGGTAAAAACAAGATTCATACTTCAAATAAAGTTCATATTGTTCCCATGAATCAAGAAGACCAAGAAGGAGAGACTAGTGAAAGTAAAGAAGAGAGATCACAAGAGCCTAGAATTCAAGAATACTCTAAGACTCCAAGGTATGTGAGATTAAATCATTCAAAAAATCAGATTATAGGAGATAAGAACAAAGGCGTCTAGACTAGGAGACGAATTACAGAAGAATACTGCTTAATTTCAAAGGTTGATCCAAGTAATGTCAATGAAGCATGCAAAGATGAACATTGGATTGAAGCAATGAAAGAAGAAATACAAAAAATTGAGAATAATAATACATGGATTCTTGTTCCTAGATCTAAAGAAAAAAAAATTATTGGAATTAAATGGGTCTTTAGAAACAAACTCAATGAAAAAAGCAGGACTGGTATGCAAAGGATACTCTTAGATGGAAGGAATTGACTTTGAAGAAACTTTTTCTCCTATTGCTAGAATTGAAGCTGTGAGACTATTTCTTGCTTATGTTACTAATGTCAGGTCTTGACAATGCAGTGAAACAACTCAGAGATAATGTGAAAATGTTGGTAATCACAAGGGGCCTTACAAACAAATACTGGATCTTCAAACTTATCAGATTTCACAATATATTGATATTCAAATTCATAAATCTAACCCCGCTAATAAAAGAAATAGAAAAAGATAAGAGTTTAAGAGAGATCCTAAGATTAAAATTACTCCTAAAATCAATCACAACAAATATGAATGTTGCAAATGGACAAATCTCCAATAAAACCATTTTTTGCTTAATCAAGGACAAGCCTACAACTCTGCAGAAATGGTGCAATCTTCTGAGGAAACTGAAGATTTTTAGACTATGAGCATTCATCCACATACCTATTAAATGGAACAATGTAAACAAGAATACATAGTTGAACTTAGCACAAAATAAGGCCCAGACCAACTTTACACAACAATTTACAATCAGCAAACTACTAAAAGTATGGATCGGAGATTTATCAACATAATTGACATTTCACCATTATCATGAGAGAACTGAAAACTAGAATATAACATTGAGAATTAAGAACAAGAAACCATAAACTGTCAAAGGTAAATACAAAGTTTGTCAAATCAACAACCCATTTGCATTATCTTCTCCAGCATTAACAATTTTCAGTCTCTCTCCTCTCCTACAGCTACTGACTTGCAGAATCTAACCTCTAACTTAGCCAATTCTAGCTTTGTAGCCTCTAATCAGCTATTCTCTAACCCTTTCTAACCTTTACAAATGAGAAGGCACAACCCTTTTATAGATATTACATTTTTAAATCAAGGGCCAGGATTAAATTCAATCCAATGGCTGCACTTAATCCTCAAGAAACCCTAAGAATTTAAATTA